>JAJLSQ010000119.1:0-10788 GCA_030567715.1 Nakazawaea wyomingensis | reverse complement strand
CGACCGGAACCATATATCAAAAGAATCCTAAACTCCGAGGTTCCGGTATTTTGTACATATTAAAAAAAAAAAAAAAATAAATCTTACTAAAAGCTTATTATTTAATTTAGCTTGTTTTATCTTTTTTAAGATTTGATCGGTAACGTGTGTTGTTGTTATTCCAATGTCATTTCATATTGAATTTTGATTGGATTTACAATAAGAATGAATTACTTCAAATTATAAATTTTAAAATTCAATTGAAAAGAAGCTAATCCTATAGAGATCAAATTTTTCATATGGTGCGAATCAACCCATTAAAAAGAAACATCACTCGTAATTCATATCTCTCATACTTGATGCTCGATATAAGATGGGATGATGAACCATTAGATAAATTGAATACTAATGAACTTTTTTTTCTCAAGTACAAGAACAACTGATTAATTAGGTGGTGGGGGGGGGGATTTGATGTTGTTGCTGTTGATCCAATCAAATCATAAATCATACAATTTTCCATTAGATGGCTGAGATCTATTTAAGATTGAGTCTAAGATAAAATTTCAATATCATTCATTCATTATCTTCTTCCCCTTCTTCATCTTTGATTTTTGTTTTCTATATTTCTTCTTTTTTTCCTCCCCTTTTCACCCTTTTCACCCTTCTCACATCTTTATTCTTGTTGATTTTGTTATTTTTCCACCTCCTTCAAATCATCAAATCTTTTTTTTTTTCAGCAGATGAAATACAATATCACTATTAACAAATTAGTCTATTAGATATATGAGAGTAATTGGCGAGATAAAAAAAAAATTGTCTTACAATTTTTCAACAATATGTGAAAAAAAACCTCCTTCCTACATATGATACCATAATTACAAGATTCAGATAAATATTCATCATATCAATCGAAAATTCAGCTTTATTCTCTTCATATATATGGTGAATTTTTTGCTTATTCATATACAAACTTCAAGATTTCCCCACCTTCCCCCTCACTCCTTCACCTTCCACCATTTCTACCAAATCTTTTTTGCTTTCAAATATATGCTATAAAAACTTTCCAATCATTGAATTTGATTCATTTCGCAAATGTATCTAGTTAAAACTATCAAAAAAATTGTGATGTTCCTAACAAACCTAAAAACAAAAAAAAAATTATATCTTTTTATGTGGGTTAGTTTATCAAGTCATCATATTGAAATTAATTCGGCTCATATTCAATTTTAAGGAACTTAATTACATTGTTGTTCCAAATCTCATCTTAACCAGAATAGGGAAAAGTATTTGGATCAAATAGATTGGATGATTTGAAAATAATTCTTTTTTTAAAATTCAAAAGAAGAGTTAGATTCCATGAACCATTTTTAAAGCCAGAGATTATGCTAAAATATATAAATGTTCATTTTCTTTTGATGCCACATTTATCAATCAATCATTAATTCGTTTGCATTGTAACGAAGTATTACTGAGATTTTGTAATATGCCTTGCAATTTTATCACTAACTATAAGTATATATTTAAAAATTGGGAAGAGCTCAATAACCTTTGAGAGATGCAATTGTGTATGAAGAAAAGAGATCATCATCATCATCATCTTGTCTAAATTTACTTATCAGAACTTCTCAAATTACATCAATGTATTTTGGATGACAATGATAAAAAATCTCAAGTCCCATGCCATCTCAGGACAATTGAAAAGAATGGTGTCATGTTGACAATGAATGTACTGTCTCTTTTGTTTTGTATCATTTCTTATGAGTACGATTTTTAAATTATCGAATATCAGTTAAGTACAGCGGGTATCGAAAGTATCGCTCATTTGACTAATCGTTTTCCGCCCACCAAATGAAATTATATCAATATGAAACCCATCTCTTTCTACCAAAACTGGTACATGTAGTCACGAGAAACAAGACTTTATATAGATGAATTTCCAAAAGATGAATGTAATGTTTGAGTGGAAGAGGATGCATAAAAAATCAAAAATAATAGATTGAAGTTGGAAAAATACAAATCAAAAACATTTGAAATTCTTATCCCTGTTGATAGCTTTTGAAATGATATCAATTAGTAATTGGACTAAGCTAATTCAATAAAACAAATATCGTAATGATGATGATGATAATAGTTTTATATCTTTAATACTCGGTATGAAATTGAAGTATCGATTAATAAATGAGAAACCAGATAAATTGTAAGAGATGGTGTCAGCTCCAATTAATCTTTCAGCAACTGAACACCAATTTTTGATTTGATGGTTGCAAACTAGCAACTCAAATTACATAGATACACATAATTTTATTTCAGATTGTATTTTGCTATTTTATTGTTCTATTGTTGTTTTTTTTTTCATCATTAACTTTCAATTTAATTCAAAAGGATGCAGTGATTTTTAAGCATCATCTCATGATTTTGATGATATAGTTTCATAACAATAGAGCTGATGATATATAAAGTTCATTAAAAGGTTTTTTTAGAATTCTGTCAATATTCATAAGATGATCATGAAACGTATTTCCTGTTAATTTTCTTTTTTTTGCTTTTCCAAAAGACATTAGAAATTGTTTTAGTAGGTTAATTTTTAGCCTTATCAGCTAAACTTGATGGATAAAATTCAAACACTTTTAATCTTATAATTTTTAATCCTTTTTTAAAAAGTAAAAGAAACCAAAAAAGAACATCTTTTTTACTGTGTATTGGTTTTATTAATTCTGTTTTTCAATTAAGAGTTGTTTGAGAAGATTATTTATTTGACTATATTTGGATTTTTGTTGTTGTATCACTCATACCTTTTAATCTATTTACTTCAAAGAAAATACACACATATACATCTATCTATCTATCCAAAAAATGAAAGGCATTTTTAATGTATATATTTTACTAATATAGTTTAGTTGTAGTTGTTGTTGTTTCAGGGGGGTTATTTCAGCAAGAAAAAACGAACGGAAGTGTACCCAATACCAAACTCGCCCGAATTGGGGGGAAGCAAGTATAAAGATGAAACTAATTACCTAAAACGGTAAGGCAAAGTGTAATAATAAAAATATAATATATAATAGCAGAATAACTTAACTGTAACGAGTATTAATTTTGTTGAAAGTAATCAAATAAAGAGAGAGAGATAGTTAATGAGATAAGATAAGATAAGAAATAGAAAGAAAGAAATAAAGATATATCTATCAAATAAATATATAGATATTAAATTTGACAATTAATTTAAAGAATACTGGAGTTATTTCAGTTAAGGTACTATTCAGCTCGAATTTGACCAATGAGAAAGAAGGCAGTAAAATGAATGAATATATTTTGCCTGATGATGATGATCTGATCTATCTATATTTAATTTGGAAAAAAATGAAGAAAATGGAAATTTGTATAATATATTTATTTGTATGCCCTATCGCTCTCCGATTAACATCTGCCCTCTTGTTGCCCATTTATTTGTAGTTCCTGGATTATGATTTTACAATGATTTTAATCTCAATTCGATTATTTTAAGTTGATTAGTTAGTTAGTTAGTTGGTGAGGCTTCTACTATCCATCAATCTAACCATGTATTACATATATACAGAGTATCTATCCATTAGATAACTCAGATGTTATTGGTAAAGAATATATATATATATATATGTATCTTACAACTTTTTCTTCTCTTATCTAAAAACGTGCTGACCCAATCAGTCTTTTATTTTTGAGTAATATTTACATCTCTCTACTTCACTCAACTCCCTTTAAAAATTTCATCATAATCAAACTCCACTCCAACTACAACTACTATACTCTCATCTTATTCATTCAACAACTATTGTTATTCAACCATTAAAAATTAAATTTTTATTTATTTATTTATTAATAGTAAAATCTCTATGTAATGTATTTTATTAATTTTTGTAAGTTTTATCTTTTTTAGGTAAAAACAAGTATGGGGATTTTGCCCTTTCTAATTCTGTGTGTGTGCAGGTATGGACCGAGTGGGTAAAGATAGACGGATGTAGATATAGATAGAGATTTATACTATCTATCTGTCGGTCGACACATCTACATCTATCTATACAGGGTTAATGGTATTATATACTTTATACACATACATAATGATAAGATGATGTAATATCTATCGATAAGTGTCAATCAGGCTTTTTTCTTGGTTTTAATTTCTTAGCGCTGCAAGATATAAGCATTTTTTTTAATTTTTATTTTATATTTTGTGTGGTGTTTTTTTCTTTTTCCTCTCTATCTCTCTATCGTTATCTAAACTTTGTAATTTACACTGATTTATTGTCTTTTAGGAACTTTTTTTTTTCATCTCTGATTTATTTTACAATCATCGTCGATAAATATATATATATATATATATATATTGAATCATATATCTTCTATTTCTCATCTACTTTTCATCTTATCACTTCATCACTATATTTATTGCAGGATCAATAACTAACTTCATTCTCATCTTCTTATTTATTTATATCACCATCACCTTTATCTCAAAACTTTATTTTTCATCATCATCAACACCACTCAAAGTAGAAAGTGTGTGTTTGAATTTTATACATAGGATAGATAGACAAATTGGAAACTTCAACCATCATCATCATTAACAACACCCTTATATCATCATCATCATCATCATCAAATTCATATTTATAAAAATTATTCAAAGATGGCTTCCATGTCTAATCTCGAAAAAAATCTATCTGCAGCAACAAGTAGACCTTTAGAGGCTATTGTTTCCAATGGTATTCCAATCGATATGGATGCTGCAAATTTAGCTCAATTTGGTTATAAACAAGAATTTAAAAGAGATTATAATTTTCTTTCCACTTTTTCATTTGCCTTATCAATCTCTGGTTTGATGGGAACTATATCAATTACATTCATGTATCCAATGTGGTCAGGTGGTCCTGCTGCATGTGTTTGGTGTTGGTTTGTTGGTATGATTGGTTGTCTTTGTATTGCTTGGTCAGTTGCAGAATTAACTTCATGTTTCCCAACTTCTGGTGGTATGTATTATGTCATATCACACGTCACTCCTAAAAAATATGTTCCAATCACTTGTTGGGTAGATGGTTGGTTATTTTTAATTGGTGCAATTACCGGTTGTGCTTCAACAGATTTTGGTGGTGCAACATTATTATTAGCTATTGTATCGATGTATTCAGATTATTCATACATTCCAACAAGAGGTCATACCACTGCGGTCACTATCTTGATCGTCATCACTCATGGTGCTTTAAATTCATTACCAGGTTATGTGTTGGCAAGTATTACACAAACTTATTGTTTTGTCAATATAGGTACCACAATTGCCTTAATTGTTCATTTATTGGCAAAATGTCCAAAATTCAATACAAGAGGATTTGTATTTGGTGAAATCATCAATAATACCGGTTGGTCACAAGATGGTTGGGCATTTTTGTTTGGATTTTTAAACGTTTCATGGGTTATGACTTCATATGATCTGACTTCAAGAATCTCAGAAGAATCTAAAGATGCTGCTAAACAAGTTCCATTGGCAATTGCCACTGCATTAACCACTACAGCTCTCTTGGGATGGGTATTATGTATTGTCTTCACTCTTACCATGGGTACCGATATGGATAGGTTATTAAACACCAAAAGTGGTCAACCAATTGTTCAATTATACTATGATGTAATGGGTAAGACGGCGGCTACTGCATATTTATCATTAGCCTTCATCATCATCTGGTTCTGTGGTGCTGTTGCAATGTGTTATACTTCAAGATCAATTTGGTCATTGGCAAGAGATAATTTCTTACCATTTTCAAAACAATTACATGTTTTGGATGAAAGGGTTAATGCTCCAGTTAGAGCTGTTTGGTTATTACTGTTGATTAATTCATTAATCTCCTTGATCAATTTGGGTTCCACAGTGGCAATGAATGCCATTTTCTCCGCATGTGCCATTGCCACAGATTGGTCTTATGTCATCTGTATTGGATTATACCTTGCCAATGCTGAAAAGATGGGTGTTAAAAAGGGTCCATTTAATATGGGACGTTTTAGTAAACCTGTTATGGCTTATGCTTGTCTTTGGACATTTTTCGCCTCAATTATTTTCATCTTCCCAAATTATATGCCTGTTACTCCACAAAATATGAATTATACAGTGGTTATCTTGGGTTTTGTCTTTATAATGGCTGGTGGTTGGTGGATTTTGGATGCAAAGAAATGGTATCAAGGTCCAATTGCCACAGTTGATGAAGATTATGAGGATGTCATCGAGGGAATCACTACAGCAGATGGTGGCGAGATGAGTGATTTGACTAGCCAGATGACAAGAAGAAGAAAATCAATGACAAAGGAGGAAGTTCATGATACTCATTCTTCAATGTGATTCAAGTAATTTATTATATTCTAAAAAAATGTGTGCTTTTTCCTCTCCTTTCTTCTTTATTTCTCTATTTCTTTCTTCGTTTTGATATATAGATATATATATATATATGTATAGAGTCCTTTTTGTCTCTTGTTTACTTCGTGTAATCTATCAAAATTCAACTTCAGTTTTCTATTTATAATTGATACTCATTTGTAATCAGTCAGTTATATTATTCTGTGTCTTTGTTATCTCTTTTATAGCGCTTAAGAAAAAAAAAAAAATGCTCATAAAAAATGTGTAACAAATTATAACTCTCTCTCTCTCTCTCTTTTATGCAACTATTGATAAGCAGCTTATCTTATTACATCCAGCCACCGATTCCCACCCCACAATCAATCACGAAACGTGGCATCAAATTCAATGTCAGGGTTAATACCATTAAGAAGACCGGTCTTATATCATACTTATATAGGTTTCAAACCTGTTTATGTGAGGTATTTTGCATCGGTTAAGGATGATAATAGTACAGGAGGAGGAGGAGGAGGAGGAGGAGATGCACAACAGCAGCATAAGAATAATGATGTTAAGGAAGATGATGATGAAGAGTATGAGATTGATCTGGTGACTTTACATAAAAGATACAAACCAAGAGAAACTCAACAACAATTATTATCTAATAATGAATCATCATTATTGTCATTTACCAAAGAGTATGAGAATGAATTAAATTTACTCAAGGAATTCTTATCCAATAGTCCATCATTGAAAGAATATTTGAACCCAAATATTAAGATTAATAATGAAATTGTACAAAGTTTAATGGGTAAATTTAAATCATCATTTTTCAAAGATTATAAATCAAATCATTTGAAATGTGATGTTTCTAAACTTTGTCAAATGTGTAATCAATTACTGAAAGATGATGGAACACTTTTCAAAAAACATTTGGCTGTTGTTATTAATAATAATAATAATAATAATATCAAAACAACAGAAGATGATAAGATTGAAGATATCCTAAAAGTTTTTAGTAAACCATTGGAGAAGAAGAGGAGAAAAGAATCTTCAATGTCAAGCATAATTAAACCCACTATAAACAAGAACACAATTTTGGAACCAGACTCATTACAACAACTCGAATCAACACAAAGATCAAAATCAGAACAAATTGAAGGATTAAAATCAGAAAAGAAGAAGAAATTTGACAAATTTGTTAATAAAAACAATGAAATTAAATTTACGAGTCATAGAAATAATTTACAAGAAGATGATCATCATTTAAAGAATGATAAATCACCCATTAAAAAATCAGATTCCATCAATTATAATTCAGCACTGAGGTTACTGAAATTGACCAATAAGAAAGTTTTAGATCTTGAGAAGGAGATCAAGACTCGTGGGATTGATCTTGAAGAATCACAAAATAAAAAAGGTGAATTACCATTTTTAAGTAAATTTCTGAATCAAGTTACCAATGAGCGTTTAGAAAATTTTAAAGATGATGATGATGATGATTCATCCTTGACGAAATTAACTGCATCTGAAATCAGAAATAAGTATGCTAAATTATATATACCTATTGATTCAAGAAGAAGAGAGGGAAATGATGATGACAAAAGAAAATTGGATTTAAACAAGGATATTAACGAAAATAATAATAATAATAATAATAATAATAATAATAATACAACTAATAATCCAATTTCAAAAGAAGAACCATTAGAATCAATTGAAAATTTTTTGAGAAATCTGAAACAGACAAGTGAAAAAACCAAAGAGGAGAAATTTAGAAGACAAAAAGCATATGAATGGTCAAGTTTACAATTATCTGATAATCTGCTTGAAAAGGGAAAATTTTTCTCTCCCAAATTGATTCCTGGTACTTTAATTCCCTTCAACGTTTTAAATCCATTTAATAGATCCACCAATGATTTATCATTATTCCCACAGTTGAATAACAAGACTCAAAGACGTGAATATTTATTATTGACCTCGTCCGGTAAGACTTTGAAATGTGGATATGAGAATCCACTTGGATTTAATTTTGTCTCCAAGGATATGTATACAATTTTAAATTCAATGGAAAATCCAGAGAAATTTGTCAAATATATCAAGAAATTTTCCAAAAAAAATTGGAAACTTATTGGAGGTGGTGGTGATAAAATTTTGATCTTTACAAGGGAATCAAAAGATTACATGGGTAAAATTTTCAAATTTATCAAAAATTTCTTCACAATTGTTGGTGTGATGTTGAGTGCAATGATAGCTGGAAGTTTCTTTATCAATGAAGATTTCCAAATCAGAGGTGGTAAAAAAGAAGGGGAAACAAATGTGAAATCAGGTGATCATAATGATGTTGTTGATGATGATGATGATCAGGAATCAAAATTGATGAAGAAGTTGAAAAGTTATCTGGTATAACTTAGTTTGATTTGAATTCAATTGATTTGATTTTTCGTTGTATGTGAAATCATCATTATTTTTTATTCCATTTCATAAATCTCATCAGGTGTGAAGGAGAATAGCTTTTACTTATTTAATTTACTTCGATTTGATATCTTAACATATACGTTTTGTATCTTCTTATTCCTGACAATTAACTTTTTATTTATTTCCATCTCCAATAATCTTTATTTCTAAACGAATTAACTTCTTTGAATAACCAAGCATATTTATTATATTTGGCATTAAAAAGTACAATAAACAATCTAAACAGTTGTCATCTCTTGATCTTTAACAGATGATGTCACTACCTTTAATTCAGTATCATTTTGTTTCAATAGCACTTTTTCAACATTATTATTACCACCAAAAGTACCATTCCAATTTCTCAAATTTTCAACACATTTCACATTTGATAAATTAGGTACATACCAACCTGTTTCAAACATGTTTAATTCTTGTTTTTTACGATTTTCCAACAATAATTGTTTGTTAGAAGTTGGTCTACCTGGTTTTTTCAGTTTGATCAATTTATCCAATTCATCATCATCTCTATTGATATAAATCTTTAAAAAATTCTTCATATCTTGTATGGTGAAACTTTTTTTATCGGAATTTTCAGGTAAATTGATAAGATCCTTCATATATTTAACAATCATCAATTCATGACTCTTCTTTTCAACATGATCCAGCTTCTTTTTCAGAATCGTTTGTTCTCTCAATGTGGCCCTGTTGAGTTGTTTGAATTTACGACCCTTTGGATGTATGTTCTTATTTTTGGAATTTTTCTGGATCTTTCCCAAACTCTTTGATACTGGCATCTTGTATCTATCTATCTATATCTTTGTGTATATCTATATCAGTATCTACTTTATCTATACTTTTTACTTATCTGAATAATATTTTTCACTTTTAACAAAATTTTTTTTTTTCTTTTTCTTTTCTTTTCACCTTTGGCGATGAGAAGAAGAAGATTAAGGAGCCTTGGGTACTTATTGTAATGAGTATATAATACTATTATTAGATAGATAGATATACTTTTCTTGCTTGATGAACCGATATCTATGTTATCATTCAATAACATATCTATTTTATCTATGCATATCCTTTGCAACTGACTGTCTATACTTCCCTTATATATATATATATATATATATGGTTGTTGTCGTGCACAAAATACCCAGAGTGGAAAATTGAAAGAAAATTTTCACAAAAAAACAAAAAAGAGAGACAGAAATTTATCAATCAATCAATCCAATCGATAAATCAATAAAATAAATATAGAAGTAAATTCATCGGTTTAAAGAGCATTCAATCACTAAGTAACTCACTTTACTAATCAGACCCACAACATACACATAAATACATATATATATATACACACATAATAACACTTTAAAAAGCAAGAAGCAACAACAACAAGATGGTTACTAGATACAGTGAAGAACAATTACTCCAATATAAAGATGTCACCACTTTACCAAAAGATGCAGATTTGAGTTCATTTGTCAAGATGGTTGATGAAGTCAAAGCATCATTGGCTGCTTTATACGAGCAACACGATGACCACCATACTGGGATGAGAAGAAGATCCTCGGTTACCAATCATCGCCCAGTCTTTGGTGGTAGAAAACATAAGGCCAAGGAACTGCCACCACAACCAGATGCAGATGGTTGGATTACCACTTCTGTTAAACTGAAAAAATCATCATTTAGTACAGAAGCTGAAGTTGAAAAGGAAACTTTTAAAGAAACTTTTATCAAGGCTAGACCAAATAATAAAAATATCGGTAGTTCTAAACCGGCAGATCCAAGAGAAATTACAGATAAACCTACCAAGACTTTTAATGCCTTTGATGCGTTGGTCTCCTCAGATGAAGATGATGACGAGTAAGTCATCCCTCCCCCCCGGATATGGTGATGATGATGATAATGATGATGATGAATATTTATTGTTGTTGTTGTTGTTGTTGTTGTTGTTGTACGTAATATGATTGAAATTTTTTTGAAATTTTTTTTTCTTCACC
>JAJLSQ010000118.1:0-17196 GCA_030567715.1 Nakazawaea wyomingensis | reverse complement strand
ATGGTTAGTGTAAAGATAAACACTGATAAATCCTCCCTTTAATTTCATCAACAGAAACAAAAATACATTTACATTTACATTTACAAAACCCTCTGAATATAAATTTAAATAAATAAATAAAATTTGATAATGAATGATATTGTATACACTATTAAACACTACTCCACCACACCAATCTCTTTGAATACAAAAGGGGTGATAAATATGTGGTGTAGATCACCTCCTTTTACCACCACCATTATCATCTCTCATCATCAGATTAATATCCAAATTCTCAGCTCGTCTTTTCAACAGATACATCACCCTATTATCATTCCCTCCTATAACCTCCTCCTCATCATCATCGTCTATATCATCTATATCATCTATATCATCATCTATATCGGGACAATATGTATTAGTTGAAAATTCTTGTGGTAAGATAAATTTAACATCATTATCAGGAATTTCCAATTGCCATTTGATATTATTACCATGACCAAATAGAGCAATCATTCTAGCATAGTATAGACCTAAAACTTCTGCCGCATGGGCAACACCTAATAGATGTTGGTTATGATTATGATGGGATGAAGATGAGATTGATGAACGTCTAGATCTTCGTAATTGTGATGATGATGATGATGAAGATGAATTATTGTAATTATTATTATTATTATTGATAGGCACATTTTCATCATGATGATGATTAACAACTGTTATATCTCTTGGTATAATTCTCCAATTAACATTTGTTAAAAATTCCAGTTCTAAAACGTTTAATTCACTTATATGAACACCACCAACTTTTGCATAATGACCATTACTACAAAATGAATCACATAATCCCTTTGAAGCCACTGTTGTTGCAGTTAATAAAAAACGATGAACAGTTAATGAATTGATTGAAAAAATTGGATAAGTCAACGATAATAGATCTATATAATAAACCAGTGTGATTAAAACTGCATTCTCCAAGGATAAATAATGCAGTAATCTTAATAGATATGAATATATGGAGATGTTGGGGGGCAGTCTTGAATGAAATCTAGTTAATTCCTTAGATGAGATTTTCACATCTAATTCATCGTTTAATGAAATTATATGGGTTAACATACGTGATATTAATATTAATAAATCATCACGTGGACAATCTTTGAAATTTATAGGTAATATTCTTATTCGATCTTGATCAATATTTCCATCTTTAAATCTTGTTGTTATTATGTTTTTTGTTTTTTTCCCATCATCATCATCAATCTTCAAATTCTTATTTGACAATTCATCAATAACCATAACAGATCTCGGATTTTTGGTTATATGTGATTTGTTAACATCAATTGGATTGGTTTGATTCATCATATTCATATTCTTCACTCCTCTTCCTCTATCAGTATCTCCCATCTGGTTCGTGATGGTATCACCACTTGATGATGTCGATGAATATGATGAGCATGATGAACGATTATTATTATTATTATTATTATCTCTATCATCATCATCATCGATCCCTTGCTTCTCTTTTGATTTATGATTTATATCATCACTTGTTGTCGTAATATGGTTGTTATTTGTATGAGATAAACCAATTTTTTTCGGCACAAATAATATCGATTCATCATCATCTTTTTTATCATCATCATCATCATCATTTGAAATTTTTGAAATCACATCTTTATCAAATTTGTTTGAATCAACAACAACAACTTCATCATCATCATCATCATCATCCAACTTCTTCATTTGTGTTGTTGTTGTCGTCGTTGCCGTCACACTGGGCACCACGAGTCCATTGGATATTGAAGTCATCAGTTGTGGTTGTACGGTTGATGGTCTCATCTGTTGTTGATGTTGTTGTGGAGTTATCGTAGTACCGGTGGTGTTGGGTATCGATGTAGAAATCAAAGACAGGAATCGTGTTTGTTTATGTCTTTCTTGTAAATTACCCAAAGATGATGATGAAGTGATAGGAATTTCCTTATTTGAATTCAAAATATTACTACTACTACTACTAGTAGTAGGAAGTTGGGTCATTGTTGTTGTTTTTGTTTTTGTTGGTATTGGTATTGAATTAGAATTTGTCTTGTACAAGTTCGGTGAACTCTCTATTGATAAATTCATCCTTCTTCTTCTTCCCCTTCTTCTCCTCCTTACAACACTGTGTCTATTATATGTGTGAGTATGGATTTGATACCCTCAACTCAAGGTGTAAAGTAAATTAGAATTCAAATCAAATCACTTAAATCAGAATGATGAATTATGATTATTGTAATTTGAGATGTGTGTGTGTGTGTGTGTGTGTGTGTGTGTGTGTGTGTGTTTTTTTTTTCTTTTATTATATATATATAATTCCTTGTATTATAGGATGGTATATCTCAATAGTGCCTTCTTATAACCATCTATCTTTATAACTTGTCTCTTATATCTTTTTGTCTGTCTATCGTTGCTTTGTCAAATATCGTGTATGGTCCCTGTATGATGGTGGTGGCTATATCTATCTATGCGTATATCTGTGATTTGGTATGTGGATGAAATCTTTGTATAGAATAGGTAAGTGTATTATAGGTTCACAATCGACAATAGATCCATATAATATATATATTCATATACCAATCTAATACTATTGTAAAAGGGTAACCTTGTTAATTAATATATATATATATATATATATATATATATCTGTTCCCCTTCAATAACAATTTATTTCACAGAATTAAAAACAAAAAAAAAAAAAAGAAGAAGAAAGCAATTTTTTACAAACATACACACGTGGACCATATCATTGATATTGACATTGACATATACATATACATAGATAGATTATATACTTCAAAGGTTAATATTGCTTTCAAATGGTGATACTCTTATGTAATACACTATCTACAACTGGAATATATATGGATATATAAAAATTACTAATATTATTAACTAATTAATTAAAAACAAAAACAAAAACAAAAACAAAAACTTAAGCTAGAGACATTGTATTGATAATATGATTGCATTGATAATATGATTGCAATGAATAGTAGTACCCTTAGAACCATACATATACATACATAAAGGATTATTTTTAACAAAAAAAAAAGAGTTTAACAAGCACATGAACTTGATTCACCATCCAAATGGATATTAATAGCATCAGAATAATCATCTGTATATTCTTCATTATCCTCTTGTTGTAAAGCATTTCTAGCAACAACATCAAACAGTTGTTCAACATTAACCAGTTCTTTTGCAGAAGTTTCAAAATATGGTAAATCTCCCAATGTAGTACACATATTTGTCAGTTTTTTATTACTGATCAATCTCTTATTCTCATCAACATCAATCTTATTCCCAATGACGACAAAGGGGAAACTTTCAGGATCCTTGATGTTCAGTTGAACCAAGAATTCATCTCTCCATGATGAAATCAGTTCAAATGATTTAACATTTGTCACATCATAAACCAAGACACAACAATCTGCACCACGATAAAATGCTACACCAAGACTTTGAAATCTTTCTTGACCAGCAGTATCCCAAATTTGCATCGTTACATTACGATCATCGATTGTTAATTCTTTTGTAAGAAAATCTGCACCAATTGTTGCTTTATATTGTTGAGAAAATTTCCCATTGACAAATTGTTGCATTAATGATGTCTTACCCACACCTGAATCTCCAAGGATGATTATCTTTAAAAAAGTCTTTTTTCTATTTGACATTTATGTTTGGTATTTCTATATCAAAGGGTGAGAGTTAAGTTTTTATATCGATATAATAGATGATTGATGTATTGTATTGTATTGTATTGTATTGTACACCAATTCGGAATATATGAGTTATGATATTTTGAATATGCTAAAACACAGATTATTTTTATTGTTATTATTATTTTCTCCAATCCAAGATCGTATGTATATTAGTTGATTGATAAATAGGTGTGATGATATAGTTGTATACGATTATGAATTATATATGTTATTCAAATAACAGTTAATAGATAGATTGATTGATTAATAGATATATAGATAGATAGATAGAGAGATAAAATTTATTGGATGATATTGGTGATGTTGTGCACGACCCTTTTTTTTTTGATTTAATTATAAAAATTACATCAAGATGAATAAAATGATATTAATTTAAATACATGTTAAATGAAACAATGGAAAATAAAAAATACCCTTCTCTAGTTTAATTCAATTCAATTCAATTCAAAATTCAATAAAAAAAATTATTGAAACTGCATAAATAATAATATATATATATATATATATATATAGATAGTAGTTTATCCTAATAATAATAATAATAATAATAATAATAATAAATGATGATGTATAAAGAAATAAAAATAAATAAATTTATTAATTAATTAATCAAATTTATTATTTCTTTGCAGCTTTAACAGCAGCTTTGGTAACTTTACCAGCTTTATCGGATTTTTCAACAGACTTGATAACACCAACGGCGACAGTTTGTCTCATATCTCTGACAGCGAATCTTCCTAATGGTGGGTAGTCAGTGAAAGCTTCAACACACATTGGTTTGGTTGGAACCATCTTGACGATAGCAGCATCACCAGATTTAACGAATTTTGGAGAATCTTCCATCTTCTTACCGGTTCTTCTGTCAATCTTCTCAATCAAAGTATCAAATTTACAAGCAATATGAGCAGTATGACAATCCAAAACTGGAGAATAACCAGATGAAATTTGACCTGGATGATTCAAGATAATAACTTGAGCATTAAATGAATCACAACCTTTTGGTGGATCATTTTTAGAATCACCACATACATTACCTCTTCTAATTTCCTTAACTGAAACATTTTTAACATTGAAACCAACGTTATCACCTGGAACACCTTCAACCAATTGTTCATGATGCATTTCAACAGATTTAACTTCGGTGGTAACACCAGCTGGGGCAAAAGTGACAATCATACCAGCCTTGATGATACCAGTTTCAACTCTACCAACTGGCACCGTACCAATACCACCAATCTTGTAAACATCTTGTAATGGTAATCTCAATGGTTTATCAGTTGGTCTTGAAGGTGGTTCAATAGCATCAATGGCTTCCAATAAAGTCTTACCCTTGACAACTTGACCTTTAACCTCTTTAGTCCAACCTTTATACCATGGACAATTATCGGATGGTTCAATCATATTATCACCATTCCAACCAGAGATTGGAACAAATGCAACAGTTTTTGGATTATAACCAACTTTTTTGATAAAATTAGAAGATTCTTTACAAATTTCATCAAATCTCAGTTCTGACCATTTAACTGAATCCATCTTATTGATTGCCAAGATCAATTGTTTGACACCCAAGGTGTAAGCCAACAAGGCATGTTCTCTAGTTTGACCATCTTTGGAAATACCAGCTTCGAATTCACCAACACCAGCGGCAATGATCAAGATGGCACAATCAGCTTGAGAAGTACCGGTAATCATATTCTTGATGAAATCTCTATGACCTGGGGCATCGATAACGGTGACATGATATCTTGGAGTTTCGAATTTCCACAAGGCAATATCAATGGTAATACCTCTTTCTCTTTCAGCCTTTAACTTATCCAAAACCCAAGCATATTTAAAAGAACCTTTACCCAATTCAGCAGCCTCCTTTTCAAATTTTTCAATAGTTCTCTTATCGATACCACCACATTTATAGATCAAATGACCAGTGGTGGTTGATTTACCGGAATCGACATGACCGATGACAACAACGTTGATATGTAACTTTTCTTTACCCATTTTTATGTATATATGTATGTATAGTATAATAGATAATAGATAATAGATAAAAGGATGGGATATATAAATTACAAGAGAAATAGGTGGATATTTAAATAAATAGATGATTTTGTTATTTGCCCCTCAAAGTGTGTTTGTTTGTTTGTTTGTGAAAATTTTTATCTATACTCTCTCTCTCTCTCTTATATAATACGCGCTCTTTTTATGCTAAGCAGCAAGCAACTGCGTAGTATAGAGAGAGAGTGATTTATCTTTTTTTGATATCTGAGGACACGACTACTCGTTTGTTGGTATATATAGAAAAGTGTTACCCTGTCTTTGCAATGCAACTAATAAAGAGGAGGAGAGGAAAAGAGATAGCCCCTGTGTTTCGATTCTCTCTCTAATCATCATCCAATACATCAAGATACTCATCAAGGGCAACAATAGACATGTTATTCAAATTAACCCCTTGAGATTGTTGTTGTCTCCCACTAATCTTGCTCTACTTTTAATCAATGAATATGTCAGTAAATATGTATGTATAGATATATGGGTATATGATCAATCACTTACTGAAACTATCGACTTGATATTGTTAATGATTCCATTTGATGGTAATGGTTTCCAACCATTACCCCTTCTACCAAATCTTCTGTATAAAGTTCCAGCACCACAGAATACAAATAACATCAGTAAGAAAATCAATGCAAATATCCAAACCAAGGCTAAATTATCAGATTTTGCAGCAGTAGCACATGCATGAACTGTTTTAACTTCAAAAAAATAATCACAATCATGTAATACTCCAACAAATGAAACTTGCAGTTTTGACATTATAGCACGATCACAACTAAATGAAAGAATTGTAGATTTTCGTAACAATTCTCCATTCTTACTAATCTTACAATAAGATCCATTCTCATATGTCAAGGTCAATTTCCGACCACGAAATACAGGTCTTGTACTATATTCACCAATCGAATGTTTAACACTATTAACATCCGTATAATAACCTCCAATCAATGAACTATTGGTGACATCTTGAAAATCTTCTGGTTGAAATTGAGATTTTTTCAAAGGTGATGCACAAACTCCTAATGTGAAATTCATACCATAATCCCATCCACGTGCATTCCATGACATCACAGGTCCACCAACATTTTCATCATCATGATTATTATTATGATTATGATTATTATTATGATTATTATTATTATTATTACTATTAAATCTCAATTCACGTAAATCGAAAAATCCATTCGTCAGTGGATTGATAACCGTACATGGATCCAACAACTTTGGTGTCTTTGGTAATGGTTGATCTTGTACTGGTAATGATGGTGGATTTTGAGAATGTGGTGATGAAGATGATTTATCCAGTCCAGTCTTGGCTATTAATAAATTATCACTTATATCTCTCTTCATGTTTGAAAATTGTTCATCATGGGGCCAATCTTGGGTCAAGAGATATAATGTTGTATAAGTGATCAGTGTCACTATTGATATCAATATCACTATCGAACGTTTAAACATTATATTGGTTCTTTGTATATGTCAATCTAGATATAAAGTTATATCAACAAGAAATAATTTGTGTATTTATTATTATTATTTATTATTAAATTTGGTACACCTTATTTTTTTCGTTGTCTTGGTTTGCTTTCCTTTTTTTTAAAATACCATTTCTCTAATAATTATAGATGGATAGATATATCAATTGTTGACAAAGTGATAATAGTATTTACATATATATATATATATATTATTCAAATAGATTGCTGTACATATGTGTATATATATATAATCCCATAACCCATAACCCATACACAGATAATAATAAGTACCATGGGCATACAGAATTTATCTGCCCTTCTTCAACTATTTATTTATTCTGCCTTTCTCTACCTACAATCACCAAACAGAACAACAACACATATAATTCAAGTTAAAGATGTAAAATTCTACTTACTCGATATTCCATCTTATCTCATACTTTGGTTATCTTAACCATGGATTGATTATATATATATATGTAAGATTAAGAATTTAGAGGGTTGTGTGTATTGATTGATTACATATATGGATTAGATGAAAAATACATGTCTTTCTTTTAAACTTTGGATGATCTGGTCTTTTTCTCTATTCCCTGATGTATATATATTTGTAGATATGATGATGATGATGTGGATGATGATAACAAAATAATAATTCAATACCTATTTAACTATTATCATGGTAACCACCATGGGTGGTGGAGTAACAAAAAAAAATAATTGATAAATTATCAAAAAAAATGGTACAAGAATTTATGATCCATTTAAATTTTTACAATTTTATATATAGTAAATCATTATCTATCAATCAATCTCTGTTGAAACTAATTTCATATTGCTAATTAATCTTAATAGAATGATGATGAATAATAATAATTTTACAAGATGAAAAAAAAAATTTTGTGGAACTAAATAAGAGATCTTACTGAGTTATTTATTCTTCACTACAAGATCCTATTACCTTGAATTTCTAATTTAATAATTATTAGTTTAAACGATTTATATAGATAGATAGAACACGAGCATTAAACACATACAACTTGCTCTCAACGATGTATTTATTTCAAAGATAGTCATGATCCAATACCTGACTGATTGTATCATAACTCTAAAAGTAAGTGTTTGATCAATTACATCATTTTTTTTTTTTTTTTTGATGTCAAATCAAAACATTATATTTGATTTATATAAAATAGATGTGATCCAACCCAGCTTATTTTAAATGGTTACACATTTTGATAGCCAATTATTAAAGTACAGAATAATTTGTGGTGTATCTCTCACGTGACTGGGCGCGTGACCATGGACCCCTTTTTTTTTTCATCTTTTACAACTTTTGATCTTTTCACACAGAAAGATTAATATTACATACTTATTACATATTATAGTCGACTAACTTTTTGTAATAATTGATCACCATTTTCAATTCTTTTGTATATTAAAACGAAATCAATCATTGGAATGGAACATAAACCAAAAGACAAAAAAAATTTTGCTCATAAAATTTCACCAACCTACGGAGCTTTAATATATGAGCGCTTAAATCTTCTTATGAGATGGACAAATATTTTCAATCATAAACTTTTTGTGTCATTTATTGTATAGAGGGGAAAAAAAAAAAAATAAGATTCTGAGTTTGAAAAGAGGTAGATAAGATAAGATAAGATAAGATAACTCTTGATGCTAATAGATGTGAGAAATTACCCATCTTGCACTTCACAATCAAAATTCTTTCAATGTTTTAAGTTACCATTTTCTCTTCAATTTTATTACACCGTCATTAAAAATTTCTGAATGATTGCACAAATATGTATAATCTTAATTGATGGATCTCCAAAGGAATTATACCGTAGCATCATTTAAATATAGTTAGATAGCGATATCTCTATCTGCTAAATATTTGTTGAATTGGAATTCATAAACCTCCATGTCACCCTGTAGAACTCGCCTCGCATTCACTGTAACAAAAATTTTTCAAGCCAACTTTCTAGGTGATTGATTGATTTAGTTATTTCGATGAGAATGATTGGGTCATACATATCCTCAACCACACCATTTATGGGAAAAAAAAAAAAAACATTCTGCTAGTAAGTTGATAGATGAAAACTTTTGAAAAATGGCAAAAAAAATTTTGCAAAAGATCGAATGACCAAGTTTTATTTCTATCAAGAGATAAGGTGGGTTAGTTAATTTTTCTTGATGGATACTAAGACATATATAGATATATACTAGATACTAGAAGAGTTGATGAATGCTTGAACTAGTAGAATTTGAATCAAGTATTAACCAGCTAGCTAGCTTTCTTTCTAGAGATCAAATTTTCATGTGCGAACAGGAATTACCCAAACTGACAGGAGTTTTAATCTGTTAGTTAGTTACGTTAGTTAGATACTATTTCTCACCCTCCTATAATCACTCATTCTCTTCACCTCATTTTTTGTTTATGTCTGGTAAATAGATGATTTGCCGATAAAGTGTATTTTATGTGGACGGAGTTAAGCAGAGGGAGAGGAAGAAAAAAAAAAAAAACATTCAATTCTCCTGTTCCAATTGATATATTTCTTTTTGTCCCTATTATTACCATAATAATGACTTAGAACTAAAGGGAAAGGGTTCTTTAAATAGCCGTTGATAATAATAATTTCATACATTGATTATTCAGTATGTTTTTTGTGGGGGCGAGTGATGGATGATTCATTTGTTCCCGTTGGTTGGCTCTTTCCTTTTTTAGAATTTTCTTTTTTTTTTCCAAATTTTTTCAAAAAAAAAAAAAATAATAATAATAATAAAAAAAGTTCTCTCTAATCTTGTTGTTTAAATCCGAATACATTACACCAAACAAAATCCACTCTTCACTCCAATCTATTCCAATATCACATACGTTCAAAGATGCTGAGACAAGTGGAACAAGAGAACTTGCTTAGGCCTAAGATATCCCCTGGCGTGATAAGGGATGCCTCTACAGGTGAAGCGGGTTTCGTGGCCAACGAATTGGGAAATGAGTTGGCCTATGATGATAACAACAGACCAGTGAATTATGGTTCTGTTGAACAACAAACTCAAGATGAAGCAGCAGAAGAAGAAATAGATGATCCATATGATGGGTATGCTATACCTTTCAATCGACTCGTTGTTGTTTGTGGTTCACTTTTTGTTGGTGCATATTTGAGTGCTTTAGATACCACGGTCTTAACAACATTGTTAACTGTTATCTCTTCTGATTTAGATGAATTACCAAGATCTTCATGGATTGCCACTTCATATTTGTTATCATGTGCTGCATTTCAACCATTGTTTGGAAAATTGAGTGATATCTTTGGTAGAAAACCATTAATCATGATGTGTAATTGTTCATTTGCACTTGGTTGTATAATTTGTGGTTGTTCAAATTCACTTTGGCCAATTGTTATCGGAAGATTCATCACTGGATTAGGTGGTGGTGGATTATCAACTTTAGGCACCATTTCCATGTCAGATTTGATTAGTGTTAGAAAGAGAGGTGTCTATCAAGGTGTGGCTAATATCTGTTTTGGATTAGGTTCATCAAGTGGTGGTGTTATTGGTGGTCTTATTTCTGATAATTTTGGTTGGAGATATGTTTTCTTCTTACAAGCACCATTTCTGCTTCTTGTTTGTTTCTTGATTTGGAGAAATTTATATTTCCCAGAAGGTTCAGCAGGTAATGGTGCTACAGATCATAAGATTTGGGATAAGATCAAAAAAGTTGATTTCTTGGGTTCATTTTTCTTGGTTATTTCCTTAAGTGGAATAATGATTGCAGCATCTTTGGGTGGTCATGAACTTCCATTTACCAGTTTTTGGTTCATCTTTATTGTTGTTGCCTCTGCAATCTGTTTGGGCTGTTTTATCTATGTTGAATTATACTATGCTCTTCAACCAACTATCCCAGTTAGATTGTTGGGTAATAGAACAGTCTTATCTTCATCATTACTGAATTGGTTTTTCACAATGGGTGTCTTTTCATATATGTATTATATCCCTATCTGGTTGGCAACTGTCTTGAATTTAACTGCCACCGAAAATGGTATGAGATTATTACCAAATTTCCTTGCCGTTGCAATTGGCTCATTTGGATCGGGAATCTATATGAGAAACACTGGTAAGTATAAGACTTTAATTCTTGTCATGGGTGCCATCTCAGTTTTTGGTGTCTTGAGATTGTGCTTCATCAATGAAGATATCAGTTTGTTCAGTCAATTCACATTAAGTGTCATGCCAAGTATTGGTTATTCGTGTGTTCTTACCGTGACACTTTTGGCCTTGATTTCCTCCGTAACAGTTGAACATCAACTGTCAACCACTTCAATTCAATATGCATTCAGACTGACCGGTTCCACCATTGGTGTTTCATTGGGTTCTGCCATTTTCCAAAAAAAATTGGGAAGTTCCTTGGTCAGTAGAGTTACTGATTCTGCTCCTAAAGATTTATCACCCTCAGCTATTTCAAAGATCATACAGAAGGCATTACACAGTTCAGAATATATATATGTTGCTCCAAAATGGTGTAAGGATCTGATCAGGTTCAGTTATGATGACGGTTGTAAATTGTCATTTTGGTTCAGTTTTGTTACAATCACTTGTGGTTACTTGTGTTGTACATTTATGAGAGAAAACAAACTTCACTCCACTGTCAAACGTAAGTAGATTGATTGGTTGGTTTGTATATAGAATAAATTATTTTATAGAGTAAATCAAAGTATGGGGATTTAAAGAATTTTTTTTCAATAGTAAAAATATGGGTTGGAAATTTTCAAATTACTTAAGAGTTGATTTTAACAAGTTGAAATAAATTTTTCTCTGATAATATGATTCATTGATTGTGTTGTGTTGAAAAAGTCTTCAAAAGTGAATGAATGTCAAGTTTTAAAATTTTTTAAAAGCCGGTGAAAATTATCCATCTTCTCGAGGAAGATGAAAAAAAAAAAAAAAAAAAAATCTCTGTAAAATGAATAAATTCTTTAAATCTTGAATATGCATTCTTCTCATGTTCTGCTCTTTCATTGTAAAGAATTTTATCAAAACATTTTTCCTTTTGTATTTAAATCTTTTGTCTTACTTAAACCCTTTTTTTTTTTATCCAGAAAATTTATATATATTATATAAAACATTTTCAAAATCGTATTAAAACTGAAATAAATTAGTTTAGAGATTTAAATATCAAGATAAAAAGTTATTCGAAGTATATATATATATATAGCCTTTTCAAAATACCATATTACAGGATCTTCAGGTATTATTATTATAAAAAATAAATATATATATAAAATGTCGACCACTATGGAGAGGACTATAGTAATTCAAAACTCCCTTGTAATAGATGAGTTAGATTGCTAAGATTAATAAATGTTTGGTAATGACTTTGATAACAAATGATTGCCAATGTTTCAAGTTTCGCATGAAATAACTATTATTAGTTTATTTTATTGTTATAAAAAAGAGCAATTATATACTAAACCTATCGAAGAGAGGATATGGTTTTTATATAGGATATATTTTATTCTAATGAGTAAATTCCCAACTAGTTTTATAGTAAACATTAATACATCCCTCTGAATATTCGAATAATTATTATGATCAATCTCCCTCAATTTTTTTTATCTACAAAGAGTTTTTTTTCTCAAATATATAGCTACTATAAACGACTTGGGTTGGACACTTCGATATCTTAGTAAGCTTAATCTTCCTTATGGAATTTATCTCTTCTGCCTTATCGTCCTCCTCATGGCGATCAAGTTGTCTTAACATATAATTTGTCATATTTAAAAATTAAATTATCTGTCAATGCAGGGAAAAATGCTGAAAAAAATGAAACATGAGAAGGGAAAAAGAAAAATTATCGGTCGATCGGAATAATCTAAAAGCGGAGGGAATCTCTCTAATAAAATATAATGAAGAATGGAAGAAAATGAAACTAAGACTGCCTAAGTTAAAAAATCTTGAAAACGAAAGCGTCAAAAAAATAGGCGAGGGTTCTACTTATCTGAAACTCTGCTATTGTTATTTAATTGAAATTCAAGGCTTCAACAGATGGACAACAAAAAATGTGGCTACGTACGAACTAGGAAATATATGAGAGAGAGAAAAAAACGGGATAAGTTATGTGTCTAGATTTGTCAAGATTTGTCAGGATTTGTCAATATTTAAGGTAATTTCATTCGGTTTAATATTATTATTATTTTTTACTCCATATTATCCTTACAGCTGATATTTACACTTGTTGGCAAGATTCTAATCGCGAGAAGTCCAAATTTATGATGATGACTTAATTTTAATCTCAGGAAGGACCTAAAAATCAACTCTTAACCTTATGATTTAAAGTTCTTAAGTGAATAAATGTCTATAAGTTGATTAGTATAGGTAATATACAATTTTTGTAAATCTGCTAATGGCTGGAGTAGTTGAAATATAGAAGATAGTTATTATAAATCAATCTTAGTTTATAGGAAGGCTTTTCCAAAGTCCAACTGCAAACCTTTTATCGCCTCTTATACCCAAGCCATGCAAAAGATCCTTTTTTTTGATAACTTCTTGACAAAAAAAAAGATAACTAACATCCATTTGTAAACTATGGAAGCTATAAAATCGCTAAGACTCCTGAACCTGTCAAATCACCATTATGATAGAGACTAGGTGTGGAATTCTTCACATGTATTTCGTTACTCGATATAAAACGGCATCTAGGTCTTGAATTTAGACATTACCGTCTTGCTCAGCATATCTTGATAATTATTGTCTGCTATCTGCTTAAAATCTTGCATAAGCGCTGGGCATCAATCTCTTGGCGAGAAACTTCCATTCAGAGTTACAATTCAAGAGATTTATAGCGTTCTTGAAAGCTGTGGGAGCTTTACCAATTCTGGCAACGAAACGAAACAAGTAGCTTTAAAATTAAAGGAAGAAAAAAAGATTTTGTGTAAGTGCAAATTTTCCCATTTTGACCACTATCGATTTCATCTATCAGTGGTGCATCATTCAACAATCGTCTTTCAACATAAGTTATACCATTCTCAACATGAGCTAGTAGTTGAAATAAAAGGGGTGGAATTACTTCGAGTCAGTTATAAATGGTTATAAATGCTTTTATTGATAAATTATATGTAAAATGTAAAATAAAAAAAACTATAAAATTGCAGATCTCAAGTCTTGATTTGGGACCATCTGTTGAACAGAGGTGATCCTCTCTATGTAAGTGTTAGTAATATTCATACTTGGTTGTATTATTTTCGATACTTTTTAGAAGATACTGTAGAATCTAGAATGAGATCTAGATTTGTAAATTGATGAGTAAATAGAAGATCTAGAAGATTCTAGATGACTTTCATTAGTCATTTGAATATTGTGCCAATTGATAGATAGATAGATAAACCAATAATATAATATCATATCAATCTAATAATGTCTACAACACTCTCAGTTAAAGGGAAAAATGCCATTTATTTAAAACTTATGGTAGTAACAGAGTAAAACCTTTATTTCTTGATACAGAATTAAACAACTATACAAACCTAGGTAAAACATCTCTATTTATATTGAATCTCTAGAGTATTTAGACAACTAATAAAGGTTATCTAGAATCCTCTAGATCTTCTAGATCTTTCTTTTCTAGATATTCAGATGACCAATATAGATCATCTACAATCTTCTAGATCTTCTAGATCTTTCTATTTATTCATTCTTTACAAATCTAGATCTCATTCTAGATTCTACACCATTGTCACTGGTGTTGAACAGAGGTGATCCTCTCTATGTAAGTGTTAATATTATTCATACTTTTAATATTCTTTTTCAATACTTTTTCAAGATACCTTTAAGAGGATATCTTTAGCTACTTATATGTAATATATATTTCTAAATATTTCTAAATACTTCAGCTTACATCGGCAAATTAAATCCCTCATTTAATTTGTAATCAGATTTAAATCCCTCATTTAATTTGTCATCAATGCGGGATTTAATCTGAGGCATTTAATTGCTCAACAACTGGTGGTGCCAGAGAAAATAAATAGAGACGTTTTACCTAGGTTTGTATAGTTGATTATTCTGTATCAAGAAATAAAGGTTTTACTCTGTTACTACCATAAGTTTCAATAGATTTGCAGTTTTGGTCTTGCCATAACAATTTAAAACTTTTATTATTACACATTATTACGCTTGGTCAAATCCTAGTTATTCAATTTTTACATCTTACAAGTTATTACATTTTACATTCTACAAATTTTACAAATCACTATTAGCCCTTGATAAAGACAAGGCTGACTTAGACATGAGTAGCCTAGTCTGAAGAGGCTGGTTTAGAGAGGCTGGGTTAGAAGATAGAAAGGATGAAGATAGTTAGAATAAGATAAATAGAGACGTTTGCCTAGGGTTTATAGTTTGTAGAAAACCATCAAGAAATAAAAGCAATTTACTCTGTTAAAGTTCAGGCTAAGACTTCCAATAGACTTACAGTCTTGCCAGTTAACCAGTAAATACTTATCTTATTACATTTTATTACATTATAAACACTTGATCAAATCATATTCTATACTCAATACTCATACTTACTACGATACTTACTACTATTTAATCTCTATTTTATTCATTACAAAAAAAAAAACAACAAAAAAATTGTTAATTATTATTATGTCAACAAACCCATCAAATGCGCAGAATGCGCCGCACATGTCAGATATCACGGCAGGTCAGTACAGAGAGAGAACTTATCATCACTGTTAAACAATGGAAACTTCTGTTCACAAAAGCAGAAGAATTCCCATTAATGGTGAAATTTTTAGAACACCGGTTACCTCAGGTGTGTGATTATGAAGGTATCACTATTTTCCTTCAACAAGGTTTGGTCCAAGGTACACCACGTCGTTTCTTCAATATCATTGAAACAGCAATCAAAACGATTTTTGCCGAACATTTATGGAAAATGTTTGAGGAGGAGGATGGTAGAGGATTGTACTTAAAGCTAAAAAACAAGTACCAATTCTTATCAAATTATGATCGTCTTCAATTATTGAGAACGTTGATCAATCCCGCCGTTTTTGACAATAAAAACTTCAAAAAGTACTTTAAGGTCATGGCCTACCATTTCCCTGCTCTGCAAGAATTAACTGCCTTAATGGGAATTCTCCAATTGGACCCCATTCAAAGCGGCAAATTCCTTAGATCACTCGGTATGTCAGCTAACACTGACCAAACTCGCTTCCTGCTAACTCAAATGACATTAGACGATACGAAATTGACAATTTGGTACATGAAAAAATCATGGATAAGTCATCGGGACTGGTTGGTAAAGAAGGTGAGTCATTGGAAGAACAGGCCTTTTATGTCAATAGGAACAAAATTCGTTGCTACTACTGCCAAAAATTTGGACACATCTCCAAAGATTGCCCAAAACGGAAAATGATGGAGAAAAGCTATTAGATGTTAATTTGGTTGAAATCCTAGCAAAATATGGGGTTGATTTTAGCTCCATTAATGAAGAGGCTTTCGTCATTCATAACGACAACGATGTTGAATCAGATGAAGTCTCTCAAATACCAGTTTCAAATGAATCTAATGAAATGATCAATGAATTCTTGAATTGAGACATATCTTTCTGTCTTACTCAGCATCTTATCTTGATGTTATAATATATTTCTTATATTCTTCTTGCTTAACCATATAAAATTTTCTACAAACTTGGGACCTTCATGGTCCTTATATATCATTCAGATCATCACTTGATTAGTAATCATCCAAGCCGACTTATCCAGAAAACTTCTTCTAGAATATTCCAATTGTATGCTAGAATCTTCTAGTAGTCACGAGTATCCCTTTTTCTGCACCACAGTTGCGTGATCGCGCGCACCCTGCACCACATAGAATTCTCTAGAATATTCTAGCACACTCCATACCATAAAATAAATAACAACTAATAA
>JAJLSQ010000117.1:0-12938 GCA_030567715.1 Nakazawaea wyomingensis | reverse complement strand
TATTTCATCAAATCAAATATGGATTTATTACCTATATATAACCCAGAGGGCCATATAACGACTATATAAAATAGTAAAATATAAATCTTAGCGGTGATGTGGCAACTAGAAGCTAAGGAAAAAAGCTCAGAAGAGCTTTAACAGTAAAGTATCATCGCTGAGTTCTCATACTGTCTCCCAGAACAGGAAAAAAATTTCATTTTTTTCTTATTCTTAATTTTATCTGACTAAAATTATCAGTTAGGACTAATTCCTAACAAAAGATAGGTTTTATAGTGTAGTGGTTAACACATCTAGCGCGAAACTAGAAGACCTGGGTTAGATCCCCAGTGGCTCCATATTTTTCCTAGTTGTGACCCGAAGTTAGACTTCCACACTGAGATGATATCATCAGGGACATCATGGTGTTTGATCATCTCATTCATTAACAACGTAGCTGCCTCAGCTCCAGTACATGTTTTTTGTGTGGGTATAAAATGAGCCCTTTTTGTTAACCTATCCACTATTGTTAAAATCGTATCATAACCATAACTTTCAGGCAACCCTGTAATAAAATCCATTGATATTGATGACCAACGATTTACTGGAACGTCTAGTGGTTGTAAAAAACCTAACTTTGTGGTTTGTGCCACAGCTTTTTGACATTCTGGACAACTGTTTATAAATTTAGCAACCAGCTTAAACATCCTTGGAAAATAAAATGACTGTGCCATAGTCATATATGTCTTCAATGACCCCATATGTCCTTGTAAAGGGTGTGAATGGTAGTGGTCTATGAGCTTGTATCTAAGACCAACTATATTCGGAACACATAACATCAAATTCTTTCCATCTGGGTTTGTTAATACTGTGATGTATAGCAACCCATCTCTTATCTCATAATGTTTAAGTTGATGATAATTCTTTAATTTTTGAAATTCCTCTAACAGTAACTGTTTCTTTAATATTGTATAAACTTCTTGAAATTCTTTGTCTATTAAATACAGAGATTGCCACGATTCATCAACTGCAAATTGATCTATGGAAATCTCATTAACAGCAAAACGACTTAGCATATCTGCTACCACATTACTTTTGCCTTCAATATATTTTATTTCAAAATCGTATTTTGATAGCTCCTGTAACCACCTAATCACCCGTGGTGAGGGCAGTTGTTTTTGTTTCAAGAGTTGACTTAAACTAAGGTGATCACTTTTGATAATTATCTTACGACCATCCAAAATATATCTCCAATGTTGAAGCGCACGAACAATTGCTAAAAGTTCTAACTCCCTAACATGATAATTCTTCTCCAGCGGTAATAAACTTTTGGAATAAAATCTAATTGTTCCACTATTACCTTCTTCATCCACTTGCTTAAGGAAAGCTCCTATACCTAAGGTTCTCAGGTCTGTGGTGAGGATGAAGTCTTTATTCAAATCCGGCAAATGAATTATTGGTGGATTCAACAATGCCTTTTTCATTGCCAGCAACGCTTCATCTTGAGGTTTATCCCACTTAGATTTGTGTGCAATAAAATCGACAATTGGTCTAGCTATTGTTGACATATTTGGTACAAACATGCGATAATATTGAAATGTACCTAACACTGATTGGGCCCCTTTAATTGTCTTTGGAATGTCGAGTGCTTCGATAGCCAGTACCTTCTTGGGGTCGGGGGCAATTGTATCCGCATTTATCATGTACCCAAGATATTTCACTGATCTTTGACAAAACTTGCATTTGAATAAGTTTGTCACTAATCCATATTGTTTTAACCGATCAAGTACCTTTCCAACATGTACTATATGATCCTCATATGACTTAGAGAAAATCAAAATGTCATCCAAATAAACTACTACTTGATCTAAACCTTCGAGTACCTTCATCATCAAACGTTGGAACTGATAAGGCAGATTCTTAAGACCAAAGGGCGTGACTTTAAATTGATATTTTCCAGCCCAAGTTATGAAGCCTGTCAACGGTTTCGACTCTTCTCCCATAGCGATTTGGTGATATCCGGCTTCTAATCTAAGCTGGTAAAAAACGAATTTCCAGATCCAACCATTGCAAGCAACTGTGAGATTACCGGTATACCAAACGTTTCTGTTACGTCCTATCATTGAGTGCTCTATAATCAATACAATATTTGAACTTATGGTAGTAACAGAGTAAAACCTTTATTTCTTGATACAGAATAAACAACTATACAAACCTAGGTAAAACATCTCTATTTATATTGAATCTCTAGAGTATTCAGACAACTAATAAAGGTTATCTAGAATCCTCTAGATCTTCTAGATCTTTCTTTTCTATATATTCAGATGACCAATACAGATTATCTAGAATCTTCTAGATCTTCTAGATCTTTCTATTTATTCATCCTTTACAAATCTAGATCTTATTCTAGATTCTACATACAAAGTCGATATTAATCTTCTCCCTGTTGATTCTTTGTTGGTTTCTTTATCAACAACACCAGTGAGGAATAAGGACCATATGACGGTTCTATAAAACCTCTATTCAAAAGTTTTTCCAATTCGATTTTCAACATCCGTTGTTCTTTAAGAGACATATTATAGACACGGTACCAGTTAGCAAACTGGTACCGTGTCTTTTAACACAATTCGATGTTCCACTCCAGTTTTAAATGGCATATGTTGTGGACTTTCTGTTGTAACGTTTTCTGGGTATCTTTTCAAAATACTTTCAAAATCCATTAACTGTTCTTCCGTTAAACCGTCAAGCTTTGATGAGGAATTTTCAAGCAATTCAACTTTTTTCCCCTCAACCATCATCTCAACCCTTTCATTCATCGGCTTAACAAACATAACCATTGCACTCTGTGCATTTTTTAACATATCTGGTTGATAAATAAAATCATCTATCACTTCCGGCAATAACGATTTTACAAAAGGGTTTCCGAGTATAACTTCATACGTCAATGTCATTAACTATGTACAGTGTTGAGCAATTAAATGCCTCGGATTAAATCCCGCATTGATGACAAATTAAATGAGGGATTTAATTTGCCGATGTAAGCTGAAGTATTTAGAAATATTTAGAAATATATATTATATATAAGTAGCTAAAGATATCCTCTTAAAGGTATCTTTGTAAAGTATCGAAAAATAATATTAAAAGTATGAATAATATTAACACTTACATAGAGAGGATCACCTCTGTTCAACATACAGTGTAACTAAATGACGGACTTCTTTTATCATTAGGTCTAACTGTATGACCTCATTAGTTACTTCCTGTAACGCCCCTTTTAATGAAATTACCTCCAGCTTCTCCGCTTTATTGTATAATCCTAATTCTTCAATAACTTTCTTTGTTACCAACGTAACACTTGAACCCGTATCCACCAACATAGTAAACCATCTTCCTAAAATTGATCCTTTGATCGTCCATGGTTCTCCATATTTTTTATCATTTTCGATTTTGACATTTTTTTGTTGTTTTTCCCCTTTTTTAGATAATGTACTATCTTTCATAATATTATTTTTTTTTGATTTTTATTTATTTTCTCCATAATATTCTTGATATTTGTATTACTTCTAATATCGTTGATCACTACTCGCTGCCGAATTATTTGGACAATTCTTCAGAATATGTCCTTTACCCTTACAGCGGTAACATACCCGTCCAACTTTACAGTTAGCTGCAACATGATCACCATCACCACAGTTATAACATTTAATTTTCCTTTGGACTGATTTTTCTTTGTCATTACCATTAGATTTATATATTCCGTTTTGGTGACTGTATTATTGGTTTTGGTCACATCCTTGTTCCTTACTGACATCATAGTATCTTCATACTTTTGCAGGAGAGTCATATTCTCTTCGAGACTGCTCTTTTCTGCTAACAGCAAGAATCTTTGAACGTCAGGATCTAATTTCATTTTATACATACTGCACAATGCAGTCATGTCAAAAATATTTGGAATCTTGGATACCAAATTCACGAATCGCCCATTGAAACTTTTAATATTACCACTCATCTTCAAATTGACCAACTCAGTGATCAACAAGTGCTGGCTGTTCTCACTAAAAAGAAATTCAAAAAAACTTCTTTAAATATGGTGAAGAATTTATCACTCATTGCAACTTCAGGTGCTAAATTATTTCCCCATTTGACCAAACTCAGCCTTAATAAACCTTGGGTATATAAAATGGTTATTGCCACCAGAGCTTCGTCTGTTACCGGATAATTCAACAATGCCAATTGGAAATTAAGAATCCATTGTTTGGCGTCATCATAGTACGCTGGACTTAAACTCTTTGGATTGAAAAATTCAGGCAATTGTCGAGCATCCATCTTAATATTTCTCATATAGTTCATTGCACTAACTAACAATATTTCTTCATCATAGCTAACCACTTCAGCTGGCGTTTCCTTTGGTACCGTTGTTTCTTTTTCCGTGTCAACTACTGGTGATTTTTCCTTTTGTTTGTCAGCCTCAGGCAGAGATTGACTGGTTTCTGACATCTTTGACTCCAGTTTCCTTTCCAGGTTTAACCTTTTGCATTTCAGCAGCTTCTTCTTTCGTTGCAGCAGTTTACCCTTTGCGTTATTTTGCGGCGCTACCAAATGTTTTACAAACCAGTCTCTTTACTAATACTGGCTTGCAAGGCTCACTACCCTGATGTTTCTTATTTTAATCTAACGGTCTAGTGGACTTATTCCAAAGATAACGACTGATCTTCTTAATACTAACTAACTTATAAGCTTAAGCTTAACTATATCACGACTGATACTCTCTTTAGTATTAACTGACTAACTTGATCTTATTTATGCTAACTCTTGACCATCATTTTATTAACATTTCAAGGGCTAAATCCCCTTTTCTTATATGTTAATAAATTCCTTTCTTAACGTTAAATTAAAGCAACTATAATTATCTTGCATTTGCCTAATTTATTATTACTGTAACTTCCCTTTGTCTCTTGTTGCTAGTAAACCATAGCAACTATAGTTTCCTCACTTTTTATCTTTTATCCAGCTTGATGATAAAAATCAACTGTTAGCAACTGTTCTAACTCCTATTAACTGGATCGCCCCAGTTTACCTGAAACAATTGGAAACTTGCAATTTTCTAAACACTAGTTAGTTCTAAAACAAGATTTGATATAATCTGGATGTGGAATACAGACTATTTAGATCTTTTAACAATGGGCTTTCTCTAATTCTACGTATTGTTTCTATAATAAACGTAAAGATGCTTGATTCTCTATATAACTAAAACTGAACAAAGTCTCCCTTAAATACTCACAGTGATTTCAGGGTAACATCTACTTAAACCAAAGGTCGGTTTCCTATAATGGAAACCCAGTCACAATCCTTTCATTAAGCCCTGACTCCTAAGGAGTGGAATCAAATCAAATATGGATTTATTACCTATATATAACCCAGAGGGCAGAAGACCTAATCCCTAATGTGAGAGGCATGATGATAGTGCTGAGAGCATTATACATCAAGATTGATTCTAAGGTGTAGTAGTTAACACATCTAGCGCGAAATTAAGACCTGGGTTCAATCCCCAGCGGTTCCATATTTTTCTTAGAGGTGACCCCCAAGCTTAGATTTCCACAATTATTGTAACAGTTTAGATCAGACCAGATCGAATTGTAAAATGGCTCCTTTATGCACATCATCAATCACACGCGTGAAGGCTGCACCATACATCAAATAGAATTCAGATTTCACCAGTTACAAAGTCTGGTCCAATTTGTTGAACAGAGGTGATCCTGTCTATGTAAGAGTTAATAGTATTCATACTTGGTTGTATTATTTTTTTTTAAAAAAATATTGTAATATATGAGTTAGATTGCCAAGATTAATAAATAAGGCATTTGGTAATGACTTTGATAACAAATGATTGCCAATGTTGCTAGTTTCACATGAAGCAACTATTATTACTTTATTTTATTGCAATAAAAAGGAGCAATTATATACTTTTTATCAGACCTGTCGAAGAGAGGATATCTTGAGCTACTTCTATATTATATATATTTCTAAATCAACAATACCAGCTAATAATTTAAGTTTCATAAACTTGATCTGATCTAATGACTTTGCAAAAATATCTGCAGCATTTTCAGATGTTCCAACATGCTCTATAGTAACTAATCCTTCACTGATCCAATTTTTGACAGCATGAAACTGTAATGCAATATGTTTAGACCTATCATGAAAGGAAGGATGTTGTGTTAATGTGATGGTACTTTGGTTATCTTCATAGACCTTGATATTCTCTCCAACTGGATTCTTCATCCCAGCAAATACCTTCCCTAACCATACAACTTCTTTACAAGCTTTAACTAATGACATGGGTTCCAGCTCTGTTGAGTTTAGCACTGGAGTTTTATGTTTCTTGGATTTCTGATAAAGACAAGGCTGGCTTAGATATGAGTAGCCTAGTCTGAATAGGCTGGAGTAGAGATGCTGGGTTAGAAGATAGAAAGGATGAAGATAGTTAGAATCAGATAAATGGAGACGTTTTACCTATGGTGTATAGTTTGTAGAAAACTATCAAGAAATAAAGGAATTTACTCTGTGACTTCCAATAAGGTTAGAAAAAAAAAATTGCTCTTATGAAATATGTCTTCATAAAATAAAATAAATTATATAATTCTATGGCTCAATTTCTCTATTTAAATCATCCCCCAGAGCTTGCTTATTGATTTAATTCAAGGCGGAAATTTCAGAGGTTGAAAACCTAAGTTTTCTATTCCAGAATAATCCGATTGGTTGATTATTCAATGATAAATGTAGGTGTAATAACAATGTTAAATAAAATTAATTCATCATTGATCAAGATCAGCTTTAATAGTAAAAAGCCACCATCGATGACCCTTCAACTGTCTCCCAGATTTAGGAAGAAAGTCTCTTGATCAAATGGAAAATGTTGAGAAATTATAGTTCCATATTTTATTCAGTCTGGTTTCAATCACAATAACATAAAGTGTATGAACCTCCTCTGCCGCAATTTAAAATTATATTGACCTTCGAAGCTTACACAAAACTATGAACACTAATATGTTTTCCGTTTAGATTAGAGTAAGCAAGAAATTAAATTGTTTGTCTTTCCGTAATGAGTTGACAATAATCATGTTTAAATTCTTCTGTAGTTTTAATATTGCTTAATAGAGCTAAAAGTAGAAATTGAAGTAAATTTCTCAATCATGCACATTGAAGTCTAATTGCAGGTTTGTTCCTTATCAAATGGCTAGTTACTGGAAAATATTGCCTTGTCAGGGTATAAGATCTATAAAATTCCAAAGTCAATAGAAATTTGATGTCATTTTATATTCACAAGATTATCATTCACGAATAAACTATAGAGCTCATCTATCATCAGCACACCTACATCTTAAGTTTCATAATTTCCGTTCTTTCACATAGAGATTTCATTCCCTTGAGGGAGAATGTTTTCCGATGATCTATAACTGTCCTGCTTCATCATTTCATATGAGCTATCAATCATGCCTCACATCACATGAACCAACAACTATGATAAATAATAATATACTGAGTGATATCCGCTAATCTCATCAAATCATTACAAAAATTGTTAGCCTGATTTTCTTATGTGGATTTTTGGTTGATCAGACTTTCCAGAAAAGATGATTGTTCTTACTTCTCATATTCCCAATCACGTATCAATCATCATATATCTTGTAAACTCCCCAGAAAAGCCTGATTTGGGTTTAGATAAGCCATTGAAGGCAAAAAATCCATTGGAATAATATAAAATACCTTAAATTGACTGAACAAGACTTGAGTAAAATGATACAATTTGGATACATTCAACTATCATAGGATAGCCAAAAGTTCAGAGACATGAATAGCTCTATTCAAAGTAACCAAGGGCCCCTGTTGTTTTCTTCAAATTTTCAGTTCTTTCAAAATGCATCAGATCTTCGAAATTTAGCCTTTGGATGAGTTCTCTCATTCTCAAGAAAGTTATCCCAGCTTTTCAGTGAATCAGATTTTGTTCAGCAACGAAAGAGCCATGAAAAAATGTTCCCCATCCAAGAAAATTTATGCGATAGCTCGAGAAAAAATAAGCAATTGGATTTTTCGAATCATCGCTTTATCCATTTTGCAAAAGTTATCACAATAAATATTTTCCATCAATTGCTTCCCACACCGAGGAGGTGTAGCATTTTGTTGTAAAAAATTGATTGGTGCCTGCAGAGGATGGATGGATGATGATCATATATATAGCTTGATAAATGGGAGTACATCGCGTTGAATCCTCTGATGGTTCTGTTATCCGATCATAACATGATCAAAGTCAAATCTCCTAGCATGATATTGATATATTGCGATATAATCGTGCCTTTTGTATTGATTCATCCTTGTGGTCAACGTTACAAGTTCTTTGACATTATTTTTTTATGGAATTTTCAATATTCTCAACACTATTAAAAGTATGACATCACGAACAAAAACTGGATATTCTTTATTAAATCAATCCATATCTCGCTTGAAGTATCAGTTAAAAACTTAACATCCCAGTGGTTTGTGAATCCTACTTCATGAGCAAGTAGTTTAACAAAGAATCTTGTTTATTTATTAAAAGTTGATAAATGATATTTTTTTCCAGTCCGGAGAAAAAGGACGTGCACCAGATAACCAAAACATTGTTAAGTGTTAATAAAACGAAAAACCTTAAGTGATTTAATAACAGAATATAAAAGAAACATATAACATCATTATTATTTATCATTCATGACTTCATAATGACTGATGAGAAGGTAAGTCACCACTTATTTATCTGAAGAATCTTGTCATTTGGAAATCATAAACCTTCTTTCCCTATTTCAATTGAACTTTTGAATCATTTTTGGTTCAACTATTGACTCCAATAAGATACACCTGTCCAATTTTGCTAACCTTCTTACAATCAATGTCATTTTTAAAGGATTCACCAATATACGTTATTCTTGATCCTTCATCTTTAGTCAGGGGTATCGGTAGTATTCGTCGGTGGATTGAACAATTCAATTTGGTGATCTTTATTCCAGATTATACTTTACGTGAACTTGACTATCTGAAAAAGGGAATTTCTTTATTAGCCACTAATGCTAGAGAGAGTATTAGATTAATTGATAGATTGACTTCATTAGACGAAGATTTTTTTAAAGATCAAAATTCTACAACAACAACAACAACAACATTCAATCAACAAAACATCAAATCTAAAATTATTCTTCAAACTCCAGATGAAGTTGGTCCTAGATATGAAAAATGTATGAAATATAAGATTAAAGCACCATTGATTAAAGATTTTCCAAATTATAAGACAGAATTTGATACAATGTCAGTTGCTGGATTGAAAAAAAAATCTGGTAATTTTAACCAAGATTCAAATATCAATGCTAGAGCTGAAATCCCACTGAGATTGAGATATTTGGTTAGAGCTTGTGTACAAAAACAATTTATCGAAAATGAAAAATTGGATAATAAAATTGATTGGAAGATCATCTCGGAAGATGCAATAACAACAATTTGGCTTCAAAGTTTTAAAATGAATGTTTTAAACTTGAGTGAATTGGATAATTTGTTGAATGGTGATTCTAATAGTACAATGTTATATACAACGGATGATTTTTCCGACGATTATTATCAAGATGAAGATGATACAAGAAATTCAAGAGAGAGTAGTAATCATAATCATTATCAACAACAACAACATCAAAAGATCAATAATGGATCCCATAAAAATTCCAAGAGGGAGAAAATTTCAAAGATGAAGAAAGAAAAATTTGAAACCATGAATTATGCAAATCGTGGTACTGGAGAGTTATGGACTCCATAAAAATTTTATCTTTCCAATATCTCTGTTTTTTTTTTTTTTTTATGGAAAAGCAAATCGAGTTGACCATAAGCTCATCATCATCATTCATTCATTTATTCATTCGTTGAATTGATTATCCCATGGATCCAAATGAATACTCACTCAGATTTTAAATGATTTTCAAGCTAGTTTAGTTAGCTGATCAATGAAATGAAGATGTTTAAAAAAATATTTTTATTTTATTTTATTACTCAACAAATGGGGGAGGAGGGTTTATCTTTTTAAAGATATCTATCATGAACAACAACATCAATTTTTAAATTTCTATAATGCTGAATAAGAGGGTATTCATTCAATTCAATTATTTGAATCAATATTGGGTATCATAAACTCACTGAATTTCCGTGAACTCTATTGATGTATCCCTGTCACTTAGTCGAATCCAATACAATTGCATTATTGACTCACTAATATTTATATATTTTTATGAGGGGTTCCTTTCACAAGATGCTTTTTAACAAAGCATTCATTATTATTATGTCTTATTGATATAAATATACAAATATATATATATATATATATAAATGGTAACGAGACCAACAATCTCTTTTCATAAGGTATATAGATTAGTAAACTTTGAAAATATATGGAAAAAACATTTTTTTTTTTTCTTTTCAAGTCGAATATAAATAAATGATTATAATCAGTTATAATTAAAATAAGATGATGAAATTCAGTTGAAAATTTTGGATGACATAACAGCTGGTATAGAACCTTATCTCTTATCAATTATGTTCTCTTATACTTTGAATTTATAGATCATCGTCATAACAATAGTTACAAAACCATGATAAAAACATGAAATAAAATTAGACAAAAATGAAAAAGAATCATATTATAACTATAATTTTTTTTCAATAAATGAATTAAATCATCTAATTCAAATTCATCTATTTGAAAATTTAAAATTTCATTCATCCAAGTCAATTGAAAATTGCAAAAACACCGGAAAATAAAAAAGACCAAAAGAAAGTTTGAACTTCTCCAAGAAAGTTTTTTTTTTTTTTTTTTAATTAATTAATTAATTATAAATCAGATAAGTTAGTCAAGGGTTGTATTCATCGAGCTGAAAAGCCCTAACATTAGAGATGCCAGAAAAAACATATAAGTAAACAAAAATTCATCACTATAATTAATATTTTTAAAATAAAAAATTTCTTGAGAAGTTCATCAATGAATGGAGATAAAAGAAAACAAAAATTTCAAACTGTTGTGGTGGGTTCAAAATAAAAACCCAAATAATGATTAAACTGTGATCATCATCATTACTATAACAACTGTTTCCATTGATTAAAAACTTTCCATCAATAAAATCAATTTGTAATAACAATCGTCGTCAACAAGCTTATTATTATTATTAATCTTAATTGTTTGTTTTATTTAAAAGTGACAAATTTATAATTAAAATTTTTTTTTCTTCAGCAAAATTTTATAGCAAAGGAGGAAAAAACAAAAACTAAAAACAAAATACAAAATAGTGTGGTGTGTGGAAGAAACAAAACATAGAGAGAAAAAAAAATTACATCATCCACATTTGTTTAATTAGGGCTTTACTTTTTCCAAATACATTTTTTATCATTTTATCATCTAAATAAAATCCACACATCTGTTCGTAGTCAACCAATCAACCACTTACGCAGCAATACCTCTCTCAACCGATGAAGACACGTCTTCTATATCACTAGTCTCTTCAAAATTCTTCTTGATATTCTCTTGTAAGTTGATAATTTGTTTGTGTAAATCATGAATCTCTTTATTGAACAATTTTTGCTTGATAATCAATGCACCTTTCCATTCTTTAAATTTTTTTTCTTGCATTGAAACAATACTGGCAAAATTTTTTTTAATTTGCAGTTGTCTTTCAAGATAAATCAGATTTTGTTCTGCAAAATGTTGTTCAACTATTTTCCAAGAAATACATGACATCTCTTCAATACATTTAAATGAATCTTCAAAATTAAATCCATAATTGGTAATTAATTCATTATCTTTCAAAATTAATTCTTCCTTCAATGCATTTTCTAATCCAGTGATATTTTCATCTTCATCAAAATCATGATTTTTTTTTTTGTCAATTTGTAATTTTTGTTCAAGCCTAGAATACATCATCTTTGTTCTAAACTTCTCATACAGATTCTCTGTAGACTCAATCAAATCCATCATATGTTCAGACATCAACAATTCTTTCAATTGATTGAAATCACAATGAGATTCATTCTCAACCTCGGCAATACCCCAATTATAAGCACGACCTCTGACAATTTCACCATTACTCTTTTGGACATATGAGTCTGCACAAATGATACTAAAGGGTAAAATTTCCCAATTAATCATTTTTGAAGCCTCAATATCCAACATACTACATAATTTAATATCATTTTCCTTTATTGAAATCCAAGCCAGTTTTTTAAATTTTGTAATTTGATCTTTGGTAAAACTATCAGCTTTAGAAATCACTGGAATTAAATTAACTCTATCACATAAATTTTTCATACAAGTTATATTACTTTCAGATAATCCATTTGCAATTGGTGAAATAAAATAAACACATGCATGAATTCTAGAATCTGACAATTTTGAACGATCTGGTTGTTCTTCTTGAAAATATCTTAATCGAAACAGAGCATCAATATAACTTGCAATTGGAACCCAACAGAATTTGTTATTAGTTGTATCGAAAAATCCAGGGGTATCAATTACTCTCAAGGTTAATTTGAAATTACCATCATCCAAAATTGATTGATATGTGGTAAAATTAACCGTTGGATTTTCCAGTTCAATAGATTCTTCAATTTCAGGTTCTTCAAATGGTTCATATAACGTGTTGATAAAAGTGGTTTTACCTTATACCGGTTAGTATGTGTTTCTCACATATTTGGTCAAATTTGAAAAGACAAAAAAAAAAAGGGGGTAACGAAAAGGTCACAAGTACCTAAACCGCGATCACCTGCAACTAAGATTGTGAATTCAGTACCATCCTTGGCAATCCTCTTAAACCTATATGTTTGTTTCATTATTAGTATAAAAGATTCAAATATCTTGAGAGAAACGAATTCAATCATTTAAATGAAAAAAAAAAAAAAAA
>JAJLSQ010000116.1:0-18386 GCA_030567715.1 Nakazawaea wyomingensis | reverse complement strand
AAACATCATAGAATTTGTCGAGATCGAAAGTATGGATGAATTACAACTTTTCCAATCACTATCCCAGAATCCACTTGATCTTCTCGATTGTTGTTGTTGTTGTTGTTGTTGTTGTATTGCATTAATATCAATTTCATCATCATTATTAATATTATTATTGATAGATTCATTCTGAGTTTTATTTTCAATGATCAAATTCTTGATGAACAATGGTAAGAATTTTTCTAGATCTGGATTATTTAATAATCCAAATTCTTTAGTATGATGATGATGATGAGATGTAATGGTATTGAAATTGTTATTGAAGTTGTTATTATTGCTCATACTCAGGTTTCTATTCTTCTTCTCTTGGATATTTCTGACATAATTCAAATGATAATTGGTCTCTCCCCATGTTTCATCATTTTTTGAAGATGATGACAGTAATAATAACTCATTTGAAAATTTCATCAAAATATTTCTTATAGTTTTGATATCTTTCTCACTATACCCTTTCAAAATTTCAGATCCATAATAAACATCTTTGATATCTCTTTTGGAAATCTTAGATTTCCTCTTATTATCATTATTTTTTTTCAATCGAATCTTACCATCATCAATACCCCAACTCTTCATGAAATCAACTTTTTCTCTCTCAGCAACACTTCTACTACTACGTCCAGTCTTGGATGTCACTTCGTTAAGTAAACTATGGATTTGTTCTTTACGCCAATTATTTATCCTTGTTTCCAAATCATTGTTGGAGAAAATGGTTTCCCTGTTATTGTACATCAAGTCATCGTTAAATGAGTCGATAATCGAGTCATTAAGATCTGAATCTATTTCTTCTTCTTCTTTTGCATCTATGTTTTCGCCATCATTATCATTATTATTATTATTATTATGATGATGCTGTTGTTCTTCCAATCTGTTCAAAGTGTTATTTGAAAGTGATGAAAGTATATCTTCATCATCTTGAAATTGAGTATCATTTGAATTTGTCGGTGAAAACAAGACCCATTCGGATTCATCCAACGAGGAATGGGTATTTTGCCTTATTGAACTTGACGAGTTGCTCAAAGAAGACCTTATGAATGTCTGATATAAATCTTGATGTTGTTGTTGATTAAACGCCATTATTATCTATCTATCTTGCTAGTTGTTTAATTTGTTTTATTTTAAATCTTTTATATTTTCTTTTTCTTTTGGTGTATGTATGTATGTGTAGATAGATAGCGGAGAGATAGGATAGATATCTCCTTATCTATAATATGTGTAACAGTGTATGAGACGGATATACATATACATATATATATACATATATATATATATAAATTAATAAAGAACAATGTAAATATATATATATATTGCTCAACTAGATAGATCGATAGATTGAGATATTGCTACTCTATCTCTCCTAAATATATATATATATATAACAATTAACCGATAGGATCTAGATATATTATGTAATGGTTGGGTCTGTCATTCTGCAATCTCAGCCCCCTTTTAACGTGTCACTTATTATCCCAATTTGGGGGAGTAGTGTAAAGAGATACAAATAGATATTATAGGAGGGACAGCCCCTATTGGGTTTTTTTGTATTTTTTTCGGGGGCGGTTTCTTCTTTTTTGGGGAAAAGAACAGAAAGACAGAAAGACAGAAAAATTATCAGTAAGAGTAATTTATTTATTTATTTACAAACTATCCAATAACAACAACCTCATACAACCATGCTTAGACAACAATTCTCAAGATCTGCTGCTGCCCGTGCTTTCTCCACTACTCAGGCCAACCAAGTTGCCAAGATGACAATGATTGGTTATATCGGCTCAGATTTAACTTCACTGACCACCTCGAGTGATAAAAATTATTTGAAATATTCAATGGCTGTCAATGGTAAGAGTAAAGGTGTTGAAACCACCAGTTGGTTCAACATTGCCGTATTCAACCCACAGCAGATCGATTTCATGCAGAAATATCTCGGTAAAGGTGCCCAAGTTTATGTCGAAGCCGATGCTTCAAATACAAGTTTTGAAAGAGAAGATGGTAGTAAATCTTATAGTTTGATGTTATTTCAAACAAATGTCGAAGTTCTTAAATTCCCAAAGGCAAAGGAAACTGAAGAAAGCTCATAATTTTTACTAAAGAAGAAGAAGAAGAATCTGATTTAAATTGATATTATTATTTATATTACCTCCCTTGTCACATGTATATATAAATGATACCACCACATTTTACATTTCATCTGACGCGTGTTTTTTTTTTTTTTTTTTTTTTTCTTAACTTGTTGCTTCACTTGGTTTGGTTTTTTTTTAATGTGAGATAGATAGATAGATATATGATTTGGAAATGGTTTCTTATATGAAGGCATATAATAATGATCAATTGTTTCATGTTTGATATATATATATATATATTATTTTTGTCTCTCAACAAATGATTTTTATTTATTTTATTAATTTTTTGTCTTTTCAAAATTCTGTCTTTTTTTTTATTATATCCTGGTTTTGTTCTATTATCTTTTTACTTTATATATCTTCATCATAATAAATACCCTTGTATAATTACTTTCACCTTTTTTCCTTGCTTTGTTTGGTTTTTTCATTCTGAGATCTTGTATATAGTACAAAAATGATATTTTAACCTACAGCGATTTAGGAAATAAAGAGATTATAATGATGATGATATAAAAGAACAAAAAATAAAAAAAAATGGGCCTAACAAATATTACCACCACCTTTCTTATCATTTATCAAATAAATTACACCACCATTCATATCATAATCGGAATTATTTCCTTCTTCCTCTTCTTCTTCTTCTTCGTCATCGATATAGACACCATTTTGTCTTAAATAATTCTGTAATTCCTCTTGTTCAAAAATATCAATGGCAAAACTATTCAGTTCTGTCCCATTAAACTCACCCATATACCTTTCACTTGTATGATATTCTGAAATCTTCCCAGTATTCTTTGAATCGTTTTTTTGATGATGATGATGGTGGTAGTGATGTGATGAGTAGAACTCAGAATCACCTTCATATGATTCCCCACTTGATGAAGCCATCTCATAGTGATCTGGCAAAATCGAATCCTTACTCATTGAAGTTATAGAGTTGGCTTCTATAGAACCAATTGAATTATTGATCCCTCCATTATGTTGGGACAATTTCAGTTTCAAATTTTGAATCATAATTTTAGTTCTTGTCTTGTTGAACGAATCAATCTTATCCATGATTGGACCAAAACCAAGAGCCCTGAACATGCTCTTGTACATGTTGATGGCATCATGTCCTAATCCAAACACCAAGAATGTCAAATATGACAAAGCACAATTAATCCATCTGTCGTAGATAACATCTGTATCGAAAAAGACAATCAAATTCCAAAACAGAGAATTATGAGATGTTTTCCAATCAAGACCAGCAGTTGATTCAATCACTTGTAATACAAATAAGTATATTGACAAGGGTAACATTACCAATACTATCAAGATACAAAAAATGAGTAACCTTGAAAATTTTCTCAAATTCAAACCTGATTGTGTTGTTCTCAAAATATCCCTAACATCTTTTCTCCTTTGGAAAAATTTGAAAATGGTCAAAATAGACAAGATAAATGCAATTATTGACCAAATAAATGGCCATATTGAAAACAATACAATAGTCACCCAACTTCCTCCATAAGAGGTTTGACACCCAGAATACCTCACTATGACATACCTTGTATTGGAAACGATATAATTCGTCGCCATAACGAAAATAGGAGTCAATAAACAGATGCATAACTCGATAATACATTTCCTAATAGGGGACAGAAACCAACCAATTGTCCAATCATTAGCCAAGAGGATCAAATACAAATTCAATGCTATTGCAGTGATGGCACATACAACACCACTATCTGTACCTTGTTGAATTCTAGTCATTATATCACACCAAATTTGTCCCTGCCATTGATTGTCAAAATTTACCCCACCCCAAATACTGGCATCGACTAAGATCTTGATACTGGATAATAAGAGCCATACGATTAAGATTATCAGTGGGATGTTACGACATCTGATGTGCCATGCTAAGGGGAAAATCAATGATGCTATCAGAAGTGATGAAAGTGAGATGAGCAGCAGTTGATAACCCATGTTTTTTCTTGTTCTTCTTGTTCTTCTTCTTCTGTACTGTGGTATGAATAAAATCTGTGGTTTTTTAGCTTTGGTGATGAATGAATCTTTTCTTTGATGGATAAGAACAAAAATTTTGGGGGAAGATTGGTGGGAAAGGGGTTTTGGTTTTGAACTTCTGAACTGGTTTTGTTTGCTTCTATGGAAAAGGTTTGAATTGGAATTGCCTTGGTTTTGTGATAAGTATCGATTGCAGCAGTTAAACTAATAAATAATCATAGGAAAATTAACAAGTAGTTGAGATATTTCATAAAGATCGTTGAATTGGATTAAATATATCTAAAATTAATTTTTGGTTTATGAAAATCAAATTAATTTTCGTAGCCTCATTTCAACCAATCTCAATCCAAATCAATTCTGATGTAATATTTGAGACAAAAATTTCCACTCTAAAGATATGACTGCTTGCTTGCTTTGATTCGTTTATCAGTTTGTGGTGGTACCTTTAATACTCTACAATTTTTAAATGTTTGATCCCCTTTGATGGCCTAATCGGGTAATTATTTTTTTTTTTCTTTCTTTCTTTCCCATAGTGAGTTGAATTGAGTGAGTGAGTGAGTGTGAGTGTGAGTGAAATAAGGACTTTTTAGAAAAGGAAGAAATGGAAGATTTTAGATTGGAGAGAGAGTGTGGTATGTGTGTATGATTAGCATATGTGATGTGTGATTTACACAATGTTTTGTATCGGGACCCTTATAGTTTTATCCATTGTTTTCGAGACGAATACTACATTAATTACTAACAAAAAAGGTTTTTGACTATAAATATAATGTAATGTATATAATTCTTATAAATAAGTCAAGCACATATCTTACTTGAAAGGCCTTATCGGGGTCTGTGTTGTGTTATGTGATTATAACATTTGATTATCTTCCCCTTTTTTTTTCAAGTTTTGTCGATCTCCCATTTTCCCTTTAATCCTTATCCCGTTTTTTTTTTTGGTGGAGGTAGGTGGGTCTAGAAACCACTTTGTTCGGTGAGGGTTTTTTTTACATCTTGATATTGAATAAAAAACAGATCCAAATCCTTCTATAAAGCTAAGGAAGTATACACTTCTTTTCATAGCTGATTTTATAAATTACACGATATACCACAACTATAACACAGATGATATCTATAAATGTATTAATTCATCCAACAAAAAAATCATCATTTTGTTCAGTGAGCAGTTTCATTCTTCCTCTTCATATTCTTAAGTCTCCATTTCTCATTGATCTCCTCTGGTGTCCCCACTGTAGGTCTCTCACTAAGTGGTATATTCTTGTTGACAAACCTCCCGCTACCATCTCCATAATTCAACCACAACTTATTCTCCATTATCTTATGAAATGGTTTCACCGCCACTTCATTCATAGTATCAAAGATAAGAGACCTCAATTTATATTGAAATTGGGCGCCTTGGAAATTATTATTCGCCCTTGAAGATTTTTGATTCACCTTTGTTGGAATCCAATGAACATCATCATCAAATTTGCAATCGTAAAGAATCAAGGGTAAATCATTTGCCATGATGTATTGTGGCTTTTTGGGATATTTATTTATGTCCAAAAATTCATCAATGATCCCGGGTTCTTCGAATTTTTGACCAATCATGAGCAATATGGCAACCATACAACGTACTTGATGCCACAAAAATGCCCGACCTTTCAAGTCAAAAATATAAAATTTGTCATCACCATCAAGTGGTTTGATATCAGCGGAAAAAATCTCTCTTTTGAAATTTGAAATCTGTTTTGCACCATCAACTTTACAAAAATTTCTAAAATCATGAACACCTTCAAATTTTCTAGCCAGTACAGTCATGGCTTCTAAATCTAACCCAGTGGAATCGAAAATATACTTGTAATGACGCATCCGGCAACTGAACCTGGCATCAAATCCCTTTGGAGGTCTCAAGCACACGGCATGAAATCTGATATCTTCAGGAAGAATTTGGTTCAATATGTTCACATAATCAAGTTCTTTAGAATCATTTATAGGGTCCATACGTTCATCCGGAGACAACGTGGATCTCACTTTCAACGAGATCACCTGGTTCATGGCACTGACACCCTTGTCCGTTCTCCCACATCGGCTAAATGCACAATCGTTGACGTCTAGTGTTGGAATCATTCTCACATGATGAAGTGCCTCCATGATTTTTTGCTCCACAGTGGGGAGATCGGTTTCCTCTTTTTGAATTGCGAGTCCTTGGTAGTTCCAACCCAGATATGAAAATTTGAGCCCAATAAATCTTGTATTGTCCTCGTTGAAAACAAGTTCTTTCCTCTTCTTTTGTGTCTTATTGACGGTGGATTCTGTACTTGATCCATCTGTATCGTTGGACTGTTGCTCTAATTGCATTATCTTGTCAATGAGCTGCTTCTTTGTCAAACTGTCATATTTACCCCTCATTATTGTTGTAATGCGGAACGATCTCACTGGTATAATAATCCTTTCGATACGGGTTCGTTGGATGAGTCTCAAACCCCTGATCAACAGCATTCAATTACTTTAATCTCATCTGTCAATCAAAAGATCATCATCGATTTGAAAAAAAAAAAAATAAAAAAAAAAAAAAAAAAAAAAAAAAAAAAAAAAAAAAAAAAAAAAAAAAAAAAAAAAAAAAAAAAAAAAAAAAAAATCTGAAAAAAAAAAAAAATTTCTTTAATCTAATGTGATGAGAAGAAAGAAGTAAGGAAGGAAGAGCTGCATTTAATCATATAAACTTACACCCACATAGATGCCACCTTCAGCACAGAACTCTCTTTCGTGGGAAGAGCTCTCTTATGATCTCCAGCCGTGGATCAAGGAGGCAATCAAGTCTCTTGGTTTCGATAGAATGACACCAGTGCAAGCATCCACAATCCCCTTATTCTCAGCTAACAAAGATGTTGTAGTGGAGGCAGTCACTGGGAGTGGTAAAACATTGGCATTCACTATACCTGTTCTCGAGAAGATTGAGAAATTCCAAGATACTTTGAAGAAAGGTCATATGTTGGGTATTGTCATATCACCAACAAGGGAACTCGCAAGTCAGATCAACAATGTATTTCATGAATTTTTAAAATTTCGCCCCGAGGAATTACCCAAGATCAAAACACAACTATTGGTGGGATCTTTATCATCTGTACGTGAGGATTTGGCCGAGTTTTTGAGTAAAAAACCCCAGATTTTGATAGCTACCCCAGGAAGGTTATTAGATTTTTTGTCATCTAACTATGTAAAGACCACTAGTTTGGAAGTGTTGGTGCTAGACGAGGCTGACAAACTTTTGGATATGAGTTTTGAACAGGATGTTCTCAAGATTATTAAGCAGTTACCGAGGCAGAGAAGAACTGGTTTGTTCTCTGCAACGATCTCCAGTGCAGGATCTTCAATCTTCAAAACTGGTATGACAAACCCTGTTAAGATTGTGGTGAAGAACTCAGGTTCACTATCCACTCCTAAATCATTGGGTCTTAATTACTTAATCACAGATACTGAGAACAAAATCAAGTACGCACTTGATATCATACTGAATTCAATCACAAATAAAACCATCGTATATTTCCCAAGTTGTACTAGTGTTACTTATTTTTACAGCATGTTCCAAAGATTAGTCAAGGAAGATCCATCACTTGAAGGGTTGAAATTTTTTTCATTGCATGGGAAATTGCCTGCAAAACCAAGACTTAAGACATTGGAAAATTTTACCAAGGAGCCGGAAAGAGCTGTGTTGATGACTACAGATGTAGCTGCAAGGGGTATTGATATACCAGAAGTTGACTTGGTGATACAGATTGATCCGCCTACAGATACAGATGTCTTCTTGCATAGATCAGGTAGAACTGGTAGGGCTAATAAAGTTGGAAGAGCTATCTTGTTTTTGAACAAAGGTAGAGAGGAAGACTATATTGAATTTTTGAAAGTGAAGGGAATTGAAGTTACAGAGTTGGATTATAGATATAAAAATCCATTTGGTGACAAGTTTTTTGATGTTATCGCTAAATGGATGAGAGAAGACCGTGGTAGATTCGAACATGCTGTTATCTCATATGTGAGCTTTGTTCGGTATTATTCCAAACATAATGCCAAATCCATTTTCAGATTGCTGAGCTTGGATTATATTGGATTACTGAAGATGTATGGTTTGTTGAGATTACCAAAAATGCCAGAATTGAAATATGTGTCAAATCTCCCAGAAGGTGGTTGGATTAGTGAGAAAATAGATATGGACAAATACCTGTTTCTTGATAAGCAAAAGGAGGCTACGAGGTTGAATGAATTAGAGGCTAAAAAGGTAAAAGTTTTCACCAAGGAGGAGAAGGAAGAGAGACTGAGATTGAAGAAGAAAAATTTGGCATGGAGTGATAAAGTTGAAACAAAGGAGAACAGAGCACTTCGAAAGGAAAAATTGAAGAGGAAAAGAGAAGCCATTGAAAAGGAATTATTGGAAGCGGATTCGGCAGATGAGCATGAAACCGCTGTTGATTGGAAAGATTTGGTGAAGTCAAAAAAGAAGAAGAAGAGTTCTAGTGAAAGTATGGGAGGATTTTTCGATGATTTATAAAGCTGGAGTAACTTCTTTCTTCTGTTTATTAGTGATATTTGTTGTATACAAGAAAGGTTTTGGGTTGTAAAGAAAAATAAATAAATATATTAAATTTTTATACACTCCGTATGACTGACAATACCATCAAACACCAACAAGTTATCGATAGGAACGTATTGCCCAGTGATAAATTTAAGTGCCTCCTGGCTACCTATACCTCCCATCATGGAAGCAATATTGTGAAGCTCTGTACCTCCAGACCTCCCCATCTCTTGAAGAATTTTCCTAAACTCATCATCGAACAACTCCATATTGATCTTGAATTTTTTGAAAATCGCTTGCAGTTCCAACTCCAACTTCACCACATTTGTATCCTTGGAATACAATTCTAGCCTTCCTCCAGACTTCTTCAATTGTTCAACGCTTAAAAAGGCCAAGTATATCCTAAGATATTCCAGTTGGTAGTGTGAAGGTGTGAGTTCAGATAATAGTGAGCTTGAAAGAAGTTCTCTCTGGCCATTTTGAACAGTCAAGAATCTTGCATTCTTGCAAAACGTGTTGGCCATCTCTTCACTAATCTCGTCGGTGGATCTACCCACTGTTGTGATTATATTTCGCACTTCTTCCAAAAATAAATCTCTATCCTTGTTAAACTTCAAATTGTAAAGTTGTTGTAATTTCAAATAATTCAGAGTATCAGAAGTCATATCCGGTAGCACCCCAGATAATGGAAGTTGATTGTTGTTTTGTCCCATGAATCTTTGTAATGCTTTGGTATATATCCAAAACAAAGGTGTGGACAAGTTGGGTTCTGGAGAACTGTTTATTATATCTGCAACTGACTGTTTCAACACAGGAGGGTTGGTGGCTCTGTGAGAAAACTGTGTGGCTTCTTGAAAATTCATTTCACCTGCTGTTCTTCCCATTTGCTCCACCATCTCCTTGAAAGTTGCTCGGTCTCTTTGCCCCGGTGCTGAGTCTCCATGGCTTTTCTTCCATTCCTTTAACAGCTTGATCAAAATTACCACATATGGCACATGAGCATGTTCCACGTCATCCAACTTATCGAAATCTATAGAATCCACATATTCCTCTAGTTCAGGCCAAGGATCTCCTATCCTAAGATCAATCAAAGATTCTGGATGTGTCTCTATAATTGAGTGCTCCTTGATGATGACTCTTGTGTATCCGTAAAACCCATATGTTACATTTTTGATGATGGGTATCCCAGCATCCCACAAGATGTTGACTAATTTCTCTTCTTGCTTCAATGTTGGAATGGAGTCATCCATAACAACAACAGAAAATTGGTTCCAAAACGATGAGCTTTCGTTATCAATTACTTGCCCAATTGATTCCTTTCTCAAGTTTCCCTTCACATCTGGGTTCAAGCTTTTCAAATTCAGAAGAATTGAAGAATCCTCTGACCAAAAAAAATTATGCGAAAAGTCTCGAGATTCTTCGTCTTTGTCATCAATAATCGTAAACTCTCCACAACCTGGTAAAATCAAGTTCTTGAGTAGTTCTGTGTTTGTTGTGGTGAGACCGATCAAACAAATATGACCATTCTCGATATTTGATTGTCCATTGGTGGCCCATAGTCTCAATTGTCTATCATACTTTTCGCTTTTGTCTGTCATCTCCTACTGACTGCACTCTTGACATGTGTTTTTAGCGAAATTGATTTTTTTTATTTTTTTCATTTTTTTTTTCTTTTTAACACCATCTTATTAACTAATAATACGAGAAGAAAGGGTCTTATGATCAATAATCCCTTTTTATCTCTTTGACAAGTTGAAAAGGTCGTTTGTTATTTGTATCTTCTATCTATAAAATGTGACTCTTCAGAAGACGAAAAAGCTTGTGTTAATGATTTTATTATCATTATAGATATTGTGGGGGGAAATTGAGTATATTCACATGATCAATAGATTAATATAGAGTGTAACAAATTGAAGTGCTCATATTTTCATTTTCTAACTTACTAATATTTCAAAAAAAAATTAGGCAAAATCCCACTCAAAATGGAAAGTTCATCTATATTGGTGGATTAATGAGTAGGAGAAGTTCATAATCTGTGAGAAAATGTTACTGGTCAGGGTATTAACAGCTTATAGTATCTGAATGCTACAATTGTAACTTAATATTCCCGTGTTTTTAGAATAGTAGAGTAGAAGAGAAGTAGTGTTACATGATAGGTCATAAAGTAGTACATAGAGTATCATTCAGAAACGAAACGATAAGCTCTATTCCTTTTTTTTTTTTACTAGTACAAAGAGTTTAATTGTTTTATACATCTATAGACTAGATAGACTATTGAGAGATTATTATATAACATAATCCTACATGGAATACAAACCTAGAAAGAGATGCTGATAATAAATAAATATATAAATTAATTTTTTTTATAAACAACAATTTCGAATTAAAATATAACCTTAGTATGTTTGTCCCAATCAGCCCTCATTCACTCACTCACTGTATACAACATTTCGGATCCGCTCCATAGACCAACTCATATTGCTCTTTAGCAATCTCTCTCTCCGTTTCCAACTGCTTCTCCTTGGTTTCCTTTGGAAAATAAGTTTTCAAATATTGAAGTCTAGCTGTATCTAAATTTGTCTCGTCGGCTTGCATCACCACATCTGCACGGCACAAGGGGCAATGATCCTGGTTCTTTCTTTGCATCTTAACCAAACAACGAACACAAAAGACATGGCCACATTCTAATCGTATCGGCTTAAAGGCAACAGAGCAACATATAGGACAAGTGTAATCCTCCAATTGAGGAACAATATTCAATAGCCTACTTGCAATGATCGCACAAATGGTATGAGAAAATGACAGGTTGATGAATGGGTCATCCTGAATCAATTTAGGAAACTTGCTTTTAGCTCTCAAAGAAGTTTGCTTGTCAAATTTCTTCAAAATTTTGGTGATTGCAAGTTTATTATACGTTTGAAATTGCAACGCTTTCAATAGTTCGGCATTCACATTGTAAAAAGCGTTGAATGCATCCACACTTCTTTTATGATGAAACTGACTCAAAATTTTTTGCTCCTTTACCTTTTTTAAATATAATACGAGGTTCTCTCTTGCCTCATCTACTCCTCTTTCACCCAGTTTATTTTCTGATGTGCTGAAAAAGATTTCGGAATCAATATAACGCTTGAATAACTCCCTCCATACGTATATGTCCGATTTTCGCTTTGATGGAGTAGATAGAGCAGACACCACTCTCCCCACTGAGCTCACATCTTCTACCATCTTTGTCTCTTGATCCTTCTTGAGATCATCTAAGGCTTTTAACTCCTGATACAATGTTTGAAAAAAAACAGAATCCAGAGACATGTTTATCACTATCTTCGTCGTATGAGAAATGGGGTCCTCTGTAACTTTGATGGTTTTCGATCCATTCCCCAATGGTATTGACATTTGTTCGCTATTCACCAATCTCTCGATATGTTCAAGAACAAGTTGAGAAACATTACGACCTTGAGAGATGTCTTTCTCTTTCACCACTATTATAAGCTTCGAGTCCACATCTTCCGAAGTCTTCTCGAACCCATAACTAGCAGAGACCGGTTCTTCATTTTGGTCCGAGTCAGAATCATTCTCGGAAAATAACAAGGATAATACCTCTTTCTCAAGCCCTAATTTGTCGAGCTCATCCACCACCCTATTTATGCATTTCTTTAGTTGTTTGTACTGAATTGCGGTGTTGATCCACTCCTCGGGTAAGGACTCTTCCCTCAAAGCTTGTTCAAATACTTTTGCAAATTTCATTATGGATTCTTCCTAGAGATATTGACTCTCTTAAATGCTATATCATCGACTCTTTGATTATTTATCAAACCGAAAGGCTTTATGTTTTGTAAATTCTTATATCTATCTATCTTTGTTTGTTTGTTTGAATTTTTTTTTTTTTTTTCGTTCCATTTTGCAACACGTGATTGGTGTGTGTTACACGACTCTTGATTCCTTATAAAAAAAAGGGATTTGGCTGGATATCAAGTATGCTAGCAAAGAAAGTTCAAGAACCACAGGCTTAGAGAAAAGACCTATTTACAACGATGCTCTTCTTGTGTTCATGGATGATATTTTTTGAAGAAATTTCATTACAATTTTCAGTCAACTAACGAAAATACCGAAAATAGAAGAAATCTCATATATATCTATTATAAATATAAAACTACATTCATCGTGTTGAATAACATTGTTGGTGAAAAGGGAAAAAAAGATGATGAAGGTAAAAAAATGAAGATTTAAAAAGTTACTGTTGTGATCCATGATAAATCAATCTTGGCTTTCAACTTTGTCACAACGCCTTATCATTATTTTGTAACTAACTATTATTTTTGACTAGCTAAAAGGGTAAGATTTCTCACTTTTCATTTTTTCGGAATTTTTTCTGCATGGTAGATGGTAGATACCTAATTTCTAATCTGAGACAAACCGTGAGATGGTTTTCTGTATCTCTAATGAGATTAAGCATCACTGGAGAAAATCTTACCGGCAGGTTAAGTGAATTCTCGATGAACTCGTTTAAACATATACATATTTACTTAACAATAAACTCTTCTGCTCTTAGAAAAAAAAAAAATCTTATACAGGAGCTTGTATGCGTTGGAACATAATAAACCAATATTATGTAGATATCTTTTTATATATCTTTTTACAGGAAAAAATCACCATGTGGCATCCACACCAATCCCTCGAACACATCCTTTCCCCAATTTTGTTGCATCTTGAAGCAGCTTCTTGATCGAGCCCTTGATGATCTGCCACATCTCGTTTGAAGACTGTGTGATGCAATCCTGATGCTCAGGGTAGTGAGTCCTTGATAAAGGGTCCTCGAAAGCATCACTACCATATACAGTCTATACCATCCTTAAAAAGTGACGATATATGCAAGGAACCACTCAAGACATCACATTCCCATTCACAACCTCCACCCCAAACCATCCTTGATATTTCTTGGATCCATTCGAACACATGGCATCAACATCGGAATACCTTTTGTGATACATCCACGAAACTGGAATAGAAATTAAACTAGATGCATTTCTCGAAATGGCTATACCAAATGGTGGATTGGAAGAACTACATTTTATTCATTTATTACAAATACTTTCCGTTATTCCACTGCACAGGATACGCAGTAAACCAACCATTCACCTCAAACATAACTTGCAGTATGCACAGATGAAGAAGAAACTTTTGGACATATATTCGAAGACTGTGAAGCTACTCGAGAAATCTGGCATCTGATTACCAACGATTACTCTTCGAAGAATTTGCTACCCATAGAGGATATATTTCTTCAATGCAAGGCTTCATTTCAGCAGACTCTCCAATACAACATGATTCTACACCATCATCTATAGATTTCTTAAGAATCGACGACATAGATCATACCATACATCAAATATTAAGAGTAGAGGAATCATGTCATAAGATAAAGTTTTTCTTTAAGACAAATTAATATGACCATATTCAGATAATGTCTATTAAAAATTCCCCAATATTTAGGATTTACCGAAACACTTTTTTTCTCCTATTCCTCAAATTCTTTCTCGTTAATTTCTCCACTTCTCCAATTTTTTACTTTCTTCATATTCAAGGGTCTCTTTCTAATCCTATCTATTACTTCATTCTTTATCACTCTTTTTTTTCTAATAGTTAGCATACTAATTTTTTAGATCTGACATAGAAGTGAATATTTAATTCTTTATCACACTCTAAATGAGAATGAATGCAACTTGGATAGTCATCGGTGGGTTTAGTCTGTCTCAAGAGACAAAGCATATAAAATTATATAACAACAACTCTTTGTAATTGTAAAAAAAAAGGAAAAAAGATGAATTAAATTTTCATTCGATTTGATTTGAAATAAGTGGAGAGAATAATGAATAATAAAATAGGAAATGTTTAAGACATCAATGACAATGTTGCAAAATAATTAAGAGCCCAGATAGCAAACAATGATAAGAAAGACCGATTTGACAGTAATATCAAATAAGAAGGTATATTCCTTTTGGGAGATGATTAGTTACCTACATAAAAACTTGGAGTTTTTTCTCAGCTTATTTTGATCTGTCAATTCTTTGCTTTATTCACGGGACAGGTAAATACATAGTTTTTTAATAGCTTTCTTTATGTAGTAGAATAAAGACGGTTAATAAAAATCAATAAAATAAAAACTTATGAGTTTATATTGTCAAATAATTAATTAATAATTGTCAAGATTGGTACATATTCAGGGTAACTTCATTTGGTTCACTGTTTCCAAATTATCGTTACGTTTGATGATTAATTATATCTAATACGCGGTGTGGTACAAGATAAACAAATCGGATTTCCGCAATAAACAAAATAATAAACAAGCTGATATCCTTAGTAGATGTTTAATCAAAAGATGTAAAAGATAAACGATGATTAATTTTTGTTATATTAATGATACGAAGGTGAAGAGGGAGAATAGCTAGAGGGTTGTTAAAGATGAGGAAGATCAAGCTGAACTCAAATTTGAACAGCATATATACAAAAGCTCAGTTTAAATTAATAGTGTTGAGATTGATTAGTAACAAGTTTGTTATTTGTTATTTGTTTTATTGTATGGTGTGCTGGAACTAGAGAATTCTATGTGGTACAGGATGCGCGCTGTCAGTGGCGCAGAAAAAGGGATACTCGTGACTGCTAGCAGATTCTAGCACACTATTGGATGGATTATTCTAGAAGTTTTCTGGATAAGTCGGCTTGGATGATTACTAATCAAGTAATGATCTGAATGATATAAAGGAACCATGAAGGTCCCAAGTTTGTAGAAATTTTCATATGGAGAATCTAGAATGAGATCTAGAAGATCTAGATGACCTTTATCAGTCATCTGAATACTCTAGAGATTCAATATAAATATTACTCTGTTACTACCATAAGTTCCAATATCATATGGTTAAGCAATAAGAATATAGGATATATAATAGATGACATCAAAATTAGAGAGAAAGTTTGTTATCAAGATTCTGAGCAAGAAAGAGAAAGATATTCAAGAAGGTGATCCTCTCAATAATTGATGTTATTTGACAATATGATCAGTACAAATATCCGATCCTTTTTTTAAGATACCTTTAAAAAGATATCTTGAGCTACTTATATATCATATATATTTCTAAATATTTCTAAATACTTCGGCTTACTTCATATTAGAATCAGCGAATTAAATCTCTCGTTTGATTTGTGATCAAACCAATGTGGCATTTGATCTGATAGAATTAATTGCTCAACAATATTGGAAGGATCACCAGGATCACCTCTATTCAAAACGTGTTGATGAGAATCTTGAATCTACAAATGATGAATCATAGGAAAAATGACGAAGTCAAATTGGCAGTCCTTCCCATCCCATTCAAGATCGTCTTCTGGACTTTCTCAGTAATATGAACCTCAGTCATGGAGTCAATTCTGTTGCTAGTAGTTGTTTTATAATCCATTGTTGAGACAAATTAAATGAGGGATTTAATTAGCCGATACTACGATACTAATAGAAAGTAAGCTGAAGTATTTAGAAATATTTAGAAATATATTACATATATATATGTCCTCTTAAAGGTATCTTTGAAAAGTATTGAAAAACAATATTAAAAAGTATGAATACCATTAACACTTACATAGAGAGGATCACCTCTGTTCAACGGTGATTCGACAAAGATACTTGGAATGTCACCTTTGTTCAAAAATCACTACTCCAAGTGAAATCCATTTCACATATCTGTCTGGATTTTGAAAAAAACCAAAAGGATAAAATTATTCAGCGTATTGAAGAATGCTTCATGAGTGCATCAACATTAAATATTGAAAAGTTGAAAGGTTTGCTGCTAGAAGCCGAGATTTCCCAATCTGAACCATATCACTTGGAAGCAAAAACCAAAACAGGTATACGTCATTCATTCAAAAATAATGCGTATAATATGTCAAATGATAACTTTGAGACCGCAAAAAACATAGTTTGTCTTTTTGGTTGTGACAATACCAATGCTACTATGGTATTAACCTTAAGGAAAGGGGATGATAACTTTACCATATATTGAAATCGTGGCCCATCGTTCATAATGCTGAAGAAGTAACGGAATTAACGGAAGATCATGATGAGTTGAAATTGATCAACAATATTGGAATAAGTGACGATGAGGACGTCATTGAGGAATTCAACAATGAAGAATATAATATCAGTGAATGATAAAGACAAGGCTGACTTAGACATGAGTAGCCTAGTCTGAAGAGGCTGGATTAGAGAGGCTGGGTTAGAAGATAGAAAGGATGAAGATAGTTAGAATAAGATAAATAGAGACGTTTGCCTAGGGTGTATAGTTTGTAGAAAACTATCAAGAAATAAAAGGAATTTACTCTGTTAAAGTTCAGGCTACGACTTCCAATAGTGAAATAGATTCTGATAGAGATAATATCAAGGATGCTGAAAACTCAAAATTGTGGTGCATTCCTCCGGAAAATGAAAATTACGACGATGATTACGACGAGTATTTGAAAGAACAGCCAGTTAAGTTTTCCTTCTTCTCAAAAAGAATTGTCTCTAATGGATCATCAGAATTGAAGTATACGAAACCCACACCTTGCTTTAGTGCTTTGAATACACTAGGCAGGGTTGAAGTTTGGTATGTGTTTTTCTCCTCTATCGATTCCCTTTTCCTTCCTTATATCTTTCTAGATAACTCATATGAGGATTTCCTCAACTGTTAATGGGAGAAGGCAACTCCTTCTAAACTTACGACTAGTCACAGGTGAACATCAAATATCAAATATGTTCTGTAGCACCTGATAGTTGATTCTGAGAGTCAAAAAAGCTGGACTTTCTTCTTGATGGAGGTAAAAAAAAGCTTTTCTCTGAATGGCATAGATGCAGAACAGTATCTGTTCATGTTAGACAAAGACAAGGGGCTTTTCAATCTGGTTGGGCTGGGCTTTGGGAACGATCAACCACATTTAACGTGCAGCGTTCATATTTTGAGCAACATGAAAAAGTTCAAATATAAAAATAGTATTCATTATGGAATACGTAGTTTAAATGCTGTGGAACAATACTCTTTAGTTTTGAATTTGAGGAAAATGGATCCTTTTTCCCTTATCACTCACTGGTATTCTCTCTCTTGAATTGAGACATATCTTTCTGTCTTACTCAGCATCTTGATGTTATATAATATATTTCTTATATTCTTATTGCTTGATCATATAAAATTTTCTACAAACTTGGGACCTTCATGGTGTTGAACAGAGGTGATCCTCTCTATGTAAGTGTTAATAGTATTCATACTTTTCAAAGATACCTTTAAGAGGATATCTTGAACTACTTATATATAATATATTTCTAAATACTTCAGCTTACTTTCTATTAGTATCGGCTATTTAAATCCCTCATTTGATTTGTCATCAATGCGGGATTTAATCTAAGGCATTTAATTGCTCAACACATGGTCCTTATATATCATTCAGATCATCCCTTGATTAGTAATCATCCAAGCCGACTTATCCAGAAAACTTCTTCTAGAATATTCCAATTGTATGCTAGAATCTTCTAGTAGTCACGAGTATCCCTTTTTCTGCACCACAGTTGCGTGATCGCGCGCACCCTGCACCACATAGAATTCTCTAGAATATTCTAGCACACTCCATACCATAAAATAAATAACAACTAATAA
>JAJLSQ010000115.1:0-19514 GCA_030567715.1 Nakazawaea wyomingensis | reverse complement strand
TTTTTTTTTTTTTTTTTTCCTTCATATTGTTTTATTATATTGTTTTAAGATATTGATAAAAGCATAGAGATTAGGAAGGGCTAAAAGGCAATAACCGTACAATCAAAATCCACAATCTAATCCAAATGACAGATACTGCTAGAACAGCAACACCAGTGGACGACTTGGATGATTTGGATAGTTTGCTAGATGAATTGGAAGAGGATGTGTTAAGCAAGCCTCCGGGTTCCGGAATTGTGGAGAATAATCAGCAGGATGAACCAAGTTTAGGTAAGAGCAAGAATGAGACAACGACAACGACAACAGATAATTTGGATAAGAGTTTGGAAGATGAATTCAATTCTATGATGAAAGAAGTTCAAACACAGGATCCTCAATTAGCTTCTCAGTTGAAAGATTTTGTACAAGAATTGAAAAATGAGCAAGGGTCGTCAACGACGACGACGACGACAACAACAGATCCACTTATAGATCATAAGGAACAATCACTGGTGAACAAGAATTTTGATGAGATAATGAGTGATACAATTAATAGATTGAAAAACTCTGGGGAAACCGTTGATCAGCAAATTAAAGAAGAACAAAAGGTTGGAGGAGACCCTATAAGTCAATTATTGGCTCAATTGGGAGATTTGAACTTAGAGGGTGAGGATGGTGATAACGATGATGAAGCAGGAGGTTTTGGTAATGTTTTGATGGATATGTTGAGTCAATTGACTTCCAAAAATGTGTTGTATGAACCATTAAAAGATTTACATTCGAAATTCCCACTGTGGTTGGTGGAGAATAAACTGATTATTCCAACTGAGGAGCATGAAAATTATTCTAAACAATATTTCTTGATAGATGAGATCATTGTCAAATTTGAGGAACCCAATTATGATGACAAGCTGGACTGTATATTTATCAATAACAAGTTGGAGCAATTACAAAATTTGGGAATGCCACCAGAGGAGATTATGAATAGTGAATTGGGAGATATACCTGGATTCAATAGTAACAAGGATAATAATGATGAGTTTGATAATGAAGATCTTCCTAAAGAAGTTGAAAGAGAATTAGAAGAAGGTTGTAAACAGGCATGAATTTTGTATATATTTCCTCTTCTTTTTATTTGTGTTTTTATAGGTCTAGCTATAAAATATAAATAAATATTTTAAAAAAAAAATTGAAAAAGAAGAAATAAAGAAGATGAGCTATTCTTTTATACAACATTACTTGTGATATTATTTTTAGCCTCATCACCTTCCCCCAATTTAGCAGTACCTTTTTGTTTATAAGTGCTAACGGCAGGAATATCAGCTTTGATCGTAGTTACTATAGTTTTAAACAGTCTTGGGTCAAGTCTGATCAAAGTATGTAATGGTATTTTCATCCAAGGACTCTCCTCTTGTGGGATTCCCATGAAATAAGCATAAAGACATCTCAATACGGCTTGATGGGTGATGATCAATATATTTTCTTGGTTTTCCAATTCCATAATGATGGGTTCTAATCTTATAATGACATCACGATATGATTCTCCACCACGATATCTATATTCGAATTTATCTTCATCTCTCAGTTTGAAATCTTCTGGAAAATTTTGTTCGATCTCTTCATATGTGAGTCCATCACACAGTCCAGCATCTAATTCATCAAGCAGTTTCCAAGCTTTTTTAGGGTATGGTAAATGTTGCAGTGTTTGTTGAGTTCTTTTCAAAGTGGATGTCCAAACTTCCAATTTTTCATTATGAGGAATATATCGAGACACTAGTTCAGGTAATTTCAGGGCATATTTGAAACCACGTTCGGAAAGATCACTATCACCTCCAATTTTACCCTCGACGTTATAAATTGATTCCCCATGTCGGGATAACCAAACAGATCTTGGTTTGATGTGTAAATTCATGACAAAATAAACAATTCTACTCTCCAAATAAGTTTGGATCTTATTTATAATCACTTGTGAATTGACATCGATTAATTTGATAAAAGTGAGATCACTATCATGAGTCATGGTTAAAGGTTGATAAACTTCTTCATATTTAGAAATTCTCTTTTCAAAATCAGCCACTGCAAAATCCGGGTTCATACCTTCATAATCTGGTGATGTGGTCTTGACATCCAAGATATTGTTCATTATAATATCATAATTTTCACAATAACTTTCCAAAAACATTGGTTCTATTCTATTTGATCTTAATATTTCTAAAATTTTGGAACGTCTATCCCTAGTTGAGTTTGTAGCATCCAATATACCAACACTACCATTTTCCAGTTCAAACCAATTCAACATATCCAGTACGGCCAATTCCAAGGCATGGTTTCGCCTTTTCAAACCTTCTTCGTTGTTATAATCGAAAAAATCAGCAGTTGGATGAGAATCCAGTTTTCTTCTATAGGATCCCACGTTGAAATTTTTGGCCTTGATGGAAAGCCAGCTTAGGTATCTGACAATCTTTTGAGACATGAGGGATTTACCTCTCAGCGGAAGACCCACCATCACCACACATATTCTGATATTGTCCACATGTGACACTGTATAGACCGGCATACTTGTTGGTTGATTGATTTGTAACTCTGTATATGGTTGCGTTATTCATCCAAAATTAACTGGACAATGATGTTTTCTTTTTTTTTTTTTTACTTTTTTTTCAGTTTTTGTGGAGATGATGGATGGCATACTTACATAGTAGGTATATGTATACTAAGATATATATATGTATATATATAGAGATATATATAATATATCTAACAAACATTCTTGTCATATATAGATTTATATATATATAATTCGCTTGGGTCTTTTCTGCATTCTTTGTATTATATATCTCCAAACGTACAGAAGAATTAAAGATGGGTATAAGGGAAGGGAATGATAATATAGAGTAGTGCTCAGAATACTTAATATACCCCAAATAGGTAATACGTTGTTGACACAAAAAACAAAGAGGAGGTAGTGTACAATCTCACCAATCAGGGGGAAAAGAAAGAGAAAGAGAGAAAAAAAAAATCACAAGACCAAAAATAAAAAAAAAAACTTGATGCCATCAATTAATTAATCAAATCGATCAACAAATAATAATATTATTCAGGAACGAAGGAGACATATTAATAAGAACTTTGGATTTTGAAAGCACAACTTCTCTCACCATTCATCCCTCGAAACCATGTCCTTCAACATCAACTGGTCCCAGACAAGGAATGACTTATCTTCCATGACTACCGACCTTTTGAACAATGCCCTTAACAGCGGCAAATCTAATATTCTCACATCCCAGATTCAAATCCTCAATCTCGAATTTGGAAATCAACAACCCAATTTCGAAATCTTGGAGATTGGTGAATTGACAAAACAATCTTTTAGAGGTATTTTCAAATTGGATTACGATGGTGATGCAAGATTAAATTTGAAAACCACTGTGGAAGCTAATCCAATCAACATTTATACAAACAATACAAAAGATCTTTATGGCAAAGAGTTGACCAATTTTATATCTCCTAAATTTGTCATGTGCAATGATTCATTCTCAATCCCATTGAATTTACAACTTTCTCAAATCAAAATAAATTCCATCATCATCATTGTCTTTAGTAAGACAAAAGGTTTGACATTGGTTTTCAGAAATGAACCTTTGGAAAAAATTGTTATCAATTCATCATTTGATGATATTAATCCTTTAAAAGATTTCTTACAAAAAAAAATCGAAAATCAAATCAAAGATATCATCAAGGATATCTTACCCTCTTTGTTATATGAATTGAGTTTAAATTATGTATCTGCTACAAATAATATAGAAGATATACATCGGAAATTACAAGAAAAATTACAAGAGGATAAAAGAGTACTTTTCAAAGATATTGATGATGAAAATCAAGAGATGAGTACCAAAAATTTGATGATACTTTCTCGTTTAAGTGCTTCATGTCAATCACTTGCCATAAATGAAAATAGATTTGATTCAAATATAATGAACAAGACTGCTGTAAAATTATTGGAAAACAAATATAATTCTCAAATTTGTAAATTTACCGTTCAAAATGTTGATCATTTGACAGAATCAGATTTGGAAACATTAATCAATAACATGAATAATTATAAAAATATCAAGGTTTCAAGAAGAAAAATTCAAATGGGTGGGAAATCCAAAAAGAAGAAGAATACTACAACAACAAGTACCGATTCCATTTCATCCACAAATGATATTATTACCCCAACTATATCCACTCCAAAGAAAACATCTGCTCCAGATATGTCCATCTGTACTGAACTCAACAATGAAGAATTTAATAATTCAGATGAAAATTCAAGTGATTCAAGTTCAACAGTTGTTGGTGATAGTATATCACCAATTACCACAACAAGTCTAAAATCTCAAGATTTTATTCCATCAGATGTCTTAAAACAACCAATCCCACAATCTTTGAACATTAAATACGAATTACAACAACTACATAACCATAGACAACAATATTTGAATTCACCTTTGAAACAACAATTTCAATCACCGGGAAATTATTCTTCAACTTTGTTTAAAGGTTTAAATTATAATTCTAATTCAAGGTTATCACCTCCACTTGTCCCAGCTCCACCTCCATATACAACTTCCTAATGAACTCTTTTACGCGGTTTTTTTTTTTTCGCCTAATTATTTATTTTCAACCCATGACAGATGTTTTGTTATATGAAAACCCCTTATGTCCTTTTTATGTTTTTTTTGTTTGTTTTTGTCCTCACCCAATCATTATCTCATATTTTCTTATTATTATTATCATCTTTCAAGTTTTGTTTGAAAGAGGCTTTTCGTTGGAGTTTTATATTTTTATTTCTGTGCCATTGATATCCTTGATATCGTATTCATGCTATTTTTTTATTCTATCTTATATATATATATTTATACACATAACTACAATATAAAAATTATTGTTAATATTCAAAAGCTATGGTCGTGATGAAATCACTCAAAACCTTCAGATTCGGTCTGATAAAAAAAAAAAAGTTTGATAAGAGAAGAGCCGTTCATCTATCTGGAGATAAAACTATATTTCTAAACAAACCATAACCACACAAGCAAACAAAGAATGCTGGTATCAACAACACAGAAGAAAGATTTTTCAAAACCACCTCCATATTTGAAGAAATATAGAGACCAAAAATTGGAATCATTAAAGCTGACTCCACCAAAAGTGGTGCCTGATTTTTCGAAAATCAGATCTGCCACTGGCTTGACAGAATCACAACAGATGTTATTGGGGAATTTTTTAATCTTCATGTTGTTATTTATACTCATTACAAATTTGCAAATGTTCTTCAAGAACAAGACCCCGAATTATTATATCGAATCACCTTGGATCAATTCTGTTTCGAGATTGTTCATCTTAAATGAGAAATTCTATTTATACTTTCTGCTATTTTACAGCTTACAATCGTTGATGTGTGATTACTTGCTACCAAAGTTGGTTCCAAATATGCATCATAATACGAGTAGATCGATTAGAGTCGTGGTGATTTTTTTATTGGGTAATTTCTTCATCAGTAACTTGTTGCAATGGTGATTTTTTTTTTATATCAAAATTCTATATATAAATCTAATCTTCATCATCATCGCTTGATACTTCGATATCTGGGATTTCAATATCTGAATCATCACCATCATCATCATTTGAGTTATCATTTTTTTGTTCAATAACCTTGATAGTTGGTTCCTGAGATGGTTGTGATGTCTGCTGAATTTGAGGTATCGTGTTTTCGATGGTCACATCTTGTTGGAATATCACCTCACTGGAAGGTTTTGTAAATAGTTTATCTTCATATTTGGTTTCAATTACTTTAATCTCCTCATCGACTGATTCTTGTTCTTCTGTAGATTCATCCAATTTTCTTTTCTTCAATTGAATATTTTCATCAAGTTCTTCTTCTTGCACTTCTTCTTCTTCTTCTTCTTCTTCATCATCTTCTTCAAGCATTGGCTCTACAACTTTCACCGTTTGTGGTAATGGTGGTAACCTTGGGTTTATGAACAAACTCAACATTTCAACATTATCCGCTAAAATCTCAGATACAAATGGTAAAATATTTACAGAATCATGACTTGGATTCATCAATATCGATTCTAACAACTCCACTAAACTCTCATCTGCATTCTCCTGTGCCAATAACAACTCTGTCAATGCATACTTCATAATCTGTGTCTTCTTCGTCGCTGGCAAACTGACATTTTCAATCATCTTTTTATAAAAAAAATTCAAAACTCTCTTGGTTGGTAATGGAATATCCTTAACGAACAATCCACCATGACTGATTAAATCACTCAATGTGGTGTTGGACAGTTTAGATTTTCTCTTCTGTTTCATCCCCTTTTGTTGTTGTGAACTAGATTGTGGTGTCGAAGATTCCAAAGTTTCTAAAGATGGAGTTCTAGGTTGAATTAAGATAAAACTAGCCTCGATCAATTTGGTAAACATTGGGTAATTGGTGTAATTGACAGTTAACGACAACAATTTAGCCGAATTGATAAGAATATCACATATGACATCTTCATCTCTTAAAATTTCCTGTTTATCAATACCACCCAGTTTTCCCACAGGTACACTATATTCTAAACTAGACATCAATGAGTTGAAATGAGGAATCAATTCTCCCTTGAATGATTCCAAAATTTGGGACAAAAACAGTACACCTAAATGTTGTACTTGGGAAATGGATTGGTACAAGGTGTTTTTCAAATCGATGAATTTGAAATCTCTTTTCAATTGAATAAAATTCAAATTGAATGATAATAAAGTCTCATCTATCAAGATGATATTTCCCAAAGGAAGTTTGAAATCATGGTTCACTGTGAAAGTTGAAATCAAAATCTGTATCAATATAGAAAGTCTTTCATTGATTGAGAAAATAGTTCTAGGGACATTTGAATCGATATCCAACGGTTGCAAAATGTGCACTTCTTGGTCTCCAGAGGAGATACTATCCAATTTGATGAAAATGTTGTCCGAGTTATCGATATCCAAAAACAGTTCATAAATCTTCAAAACCGATTTGATCTCCATGGTCAAGTCGTTGAAAAACTTGGCAAATGAATCATGGTTATTTTTTTGGTTCAAAATGAATTTACACAACACAAAAGATTGACAAATAGTTTTCTGTAATTCCTTAGACATGGATTGGAAATTGGCAAATAAACCAACGATTCGGCGTTCAAATTTGGCTCCAAATGGTCTAAAAGTTGTGGTGTTTGTTTGTATCAACTGGTACAAAATTTTGACACTGGTGGTAGGGTCAATATCGATGGCCTTAATAACAGATCCAATGAAGGCTGGTAAATTCGGTGTCACTATATCCCTTGTCAATTCTGGCTTACCTCTTGTCTGTTGTAAAAGTTGTTGAACACATTCAAGTGCCGATTTTAAAACCAAACTAACCAATTTGTTACCATCGTTGAAGCTGTTGATATTGGAGATTAATTTGATTATACATGTAAAAAAAGTGGAACCATACAGGGACAAAATTTCGTTGTTAAATATCAAGACATGAATCACTTTGACAGCAAAGAAGTTGTTATACAAGTTGTAATTTTTCAACAAGTTGATGAGTCTTGCACATACATGTTCTCTTTCACTAGCTGAAAGCAAGTCCGATTTCTTGTACAATTCTCCTAGCACGAATTCCAAATTTCCCTTCTCTGGAGCCTCAAGAACTGGTAATATCACAGCTATGGTATGGAATGACATCTTTCATATATAATTTGAATATTATTGAATAGATCTGATATATATATATATTTATTTTTTCACTACTTAAAAAAAAAAAAAAAAAAAAAAGAGACGAGAAAATAAAAAAAAAAATTTTCACCCTCATCTCTTGTGTGAGGCTTTTTACTAGAAATATACACACAAAATCAATCAACAAGCACCCCTATAAGACTTATGATGATGATTCTTGTGACCTTCATGATGCTTGTACTCCTTTGGAGTTCCACTGACTCTCTTCATCTCCATAATACTCTCATCTCCCTCACTGGCAATCGATAGTAACATATTGTAGACAATGTCAGCCTTTTCATCCTGATTGAATTCGTTTTCCTTAATATTGGCAATACTCTTTCTAGCCAATTTGGCAGAGTTCATCAACAATTCTGTGATATGCAAGATATCAGACATCAACTTATTCAAAAGTTGTAAAGTCAAATTATATCTGACAACAACTCTTAAAATTTCATTGTTTTGCATTGGTGGTCTGTTGGCATGTGGTAATGGATAGTTAGGAACAATGAAACCACGATTTCTTAACAATAGAGCCAAAGCAGATTGTGGAATTTCAGGATACTCTTTACAAAATTTCTCCGAAAATTGAAAAGAAACCACTGGTAAAGATGCAGTGAACTTATCATGTTCAGAAAATTCCACATTAGAATCATTTGGATCTTTTTGTCTATGAATATTGGAAATACATCTAAAGTAACCACTCTCTTCCAAAAAGCAAGACAATAATCTTGCATTGACAATTGAAGTATCGAAGATTTGTTTGTAACCGGCAAAACCCAAATGTAAGAAATTGTAATATTGATGAATGACTTGGAAGCCTGGTCTTGAAAAATTCAAATTAAAACTTTCCTCGGTACCACCAAGATAACGTAATTCGAATTTCAACTCTTGTGGTAATAAATCAGTATGTTTCCAAACAATCCATCCAAGACCGGCAGTGACCAAACCAAATTTGTGACCTGAAGTGTTGATCGAGTGAACTCTGCTATTTCTGAAATCCCACTTAAAGTCAGGATAAATAAAAGGAGCAATCATGGCTCCAGATGCACCATCTACATGAATCGGAATACTATTACCGGATTCCTTTTCGTATTCATCCAATATCTCAGATACTAAATCAACTTGCTCAAAGGCTCCAGTATAGGTACTTCCAACAATAACAAAAACACCAATTGTGTTCTCATCAAGATTTTTCTTGATCAGATTAAGATCAATTAAATAATCATTATCCGGATCAACTGGAATAATTCTAGCCTCGACATCAAAATATCTGGCGAATTTTTCCAAAGCCACTTGACAACAACTAGACATCAAAATATTTGGGTTGCTAGTATCTTTCTTTTGCAGTCTTCTTTTCAGTTGCCATAATTTCTTCAACGCCAACCCACCCAACATAACAGCTTCTGAAGAACCAGTTGTGGCAGTACCAATTGCCGAAAGTTTACCATTTTCCTTTGGTGCACGCCATAAATTTGCCAATATCGAAATACAACGTTGCTGCATCTCCAACATGATTGGGTACTCATCTTTATCTGCCAAATTTTTGGTCAAATTTTCCTCAATCAACTTATTCAGTACTGGATCATTGGCAAAAGTGTTGACAAAACTTGCCAAGTTCAATGTTGGATTCCCATCCAAGATCAATTCATCATGGATCGATTGATAAGCAATTTCGGAAGCAATACCAAATTCAGGGATACTGTACTTTAAACTGAGATCGATATCAGAAATAGAATATGCAGACAAATTCTTTTGAGTATCATCTTGTTCACGTGTAACCTTATTATGGTTGTTTTTGGCCTGGATATACTTGTGGACTAAACTTTGGTGTTTGCGGATGATACTAGTTTCCAAGTCATCGCTATCGACACTAGTACTTAAAGTCATGATTGAGTTTATTCAAGTAGTTAATGTGTTGTCTACAAAGTTGAATATGTAATAATTCTTCAATGGTAAAAAACCTGATTTATTGAATAATATATATAAAAACCAATATTGAAGAATTTTGAATGATTGATTGCTAATTTCATGTGCTTTTTTTTGTTTTTGTTTTTCTTCTATTTTTTTTTGAAAGTTTAGTACCACCGGAGTACTCATCCTTATCCCTTTGGGATGGGCTGCTTCTTTGTTTGTTTGGTTCACTTGATCTGGTCATTTTTATACGTTTTGGCCACTAATTGTTACTAGGGTAATAATGATTTAGAGATGTTATATAGCTATATGATCTATATCACCGTTTATCTAATTGTTTATTCCACCCCCCCCCCCCCCTTCTCTCTTAAGCAAGTAGAGCAGATTTCTTCTCCCCTTATATAACTCCTCTCTATTCTCTTCATCGATGCACGCCGATGCACGCCGATGCACGCCGATACACGAGAGCAAAGTTTTCTTCGTGAGTAAAAATACTAAAAGGATATTTATGTATGATGCCGAGTTTGCCTGTCTGTAAAAACCTCAATCTGTAAAAACTCAATCTGTAAAAACCTCAATCTGTAAAAACCTCAATCTGTAAAAACCTCAATCTGTAACACTTTTCTGTCATTCTCCGAAATTAATTAATACCATCTCGTTTAAAAAATAGAGACAACGATAAATTATTCTTAGAGAGGTATCTGACGTATAGTATCATTATTACATAGCTGTATAAGCTATGAATTTCCCCTCTATAACTATGTCTCACTTTCAAGTTTTTCTCAGTAGAAATGCAATTCACCACCCACAATAATTGTTTTCAATGGAATGTTGCCAAGCTTATTTTAATGCAATTATGCGCAGCGCATCACAAAACAACAACAACTTGGGCCGCACTCAATCCAACCATCCTTTAGGTTTCCTTATCCAATCAGCTAAAATTCTTTTATGATTTATCTTGCTCATCTTGGAAATTTGAAAAGAAACCGCTGTAATGGGCAACAAATAAACTATTTTGGGTTCATATTTATAACTAAGCCTGTGTTTTTCATTAATGATAGAGACCATCAACGTAATATGAAGTATGAAAGAAGAGAAGTAATACTTCATTTATAAACATACATGTTTCTTCCAGATTAATGATACAAATTGGGAACGGCTGTATATATGTCCTGGAAATTTATTTTATCTTGCCTTTCTTTTATAAAAAAAAAAAAAAAAGGGTGCACTATTTTCCCCACACTTCGTGCTAAAATTGATACGAATTAACTGGTGGAACATAAATGATTGATTGATAAACCGAAATTGAGTATCACCTTTTATTACCCCCCTCTACATTCACAAGTTCACTTACTCTGGGAGAATGATACAGAGGAGAAACAATTCACAACAGTGACCCGACTTTTATATATATAACAAGATCGCATCCTGTTATATATGTTATCAATTTAGGACTTCATTACAAAACTCAAAAGAGGAAAAAAAAAAAAACAATAACCTCAGATGCCTATTAAATCAGTGTTCTCAAAGTTATTCAAAATACACAAGACGGAGGATAGACCTACTCCCCCAATCATATACAATTGGAGAATTTGGTTTACCGCTGCTGTGGCCGCAAGTGCTGGTTTAGTCATCGGTTATGATAATGGGTTTGTTGGTGGTACTATAGCCTTAGATGCATTTAAAATTGAATTTGGATTGGAAAATTCTTCTCTGTCTCATGCCAACTTTATCTCAGCTAATGTTGTCTCTACTTTCCACGGAGGTTGTTTCTTTGGTTCTTTCATATCATATCCGATTTCTCATTTCTATGGGAGGAAAATAGGATTAATAACTGCATCTACTTTAGTATTGATAGGATCTGTGGTTATATTGATAAGCTCATCTTCAAGAGGACTTGCGCCGATGTATGTTGGAAGGATTGTTTCTGGATTAGGTGCTGGTATGACCACTAACCTTGTACCAATCTATATAGCAGAAGTCAGTCCACCATCTATCAGAGGTCAAGTTTCAGGTTTATACGAGTTAATTTGGCGTGTTGGTGATATGTGTGGGTTTTGGATCAATTATGGTGTTAATAAGAATATGCCGCTCAGTCGTGCGCAATGGTTGATCCCCTTTCTGATGCAGTTGGTACCAGCAAGTTTATTTCTGGCAGGATCTCTAATCTTGATTGAGAGTCCAAGATGGTGCTTAGTTTCAAAGAAGGAGGAACTGGGGATCAAAAATATGGAATGGTTAAGAAAACTACCAAGGGATGATGATTATTTCCAATATGAGTTATTAAAAATCAAAGAATCTATCGAGGATCAAAAAAATACAATAGGTTTGAGCATCACTGCACCTATAATTGAACTTCTGAGAAGAAAAGATTTACTCAAGAGATTATTTATAACCTGTTCTTTGTTTTTGTTCCAAAGTTTTATGGGGGTACAATCTTTGAATTATTATTCACCAAGAATATTTGAAAGTTTGGGTGTCAAGGGAACTAATGCAACATTGTTTTCGACTGGAATGTTTGGTGTTGTCAAATTTGTTGCTACACAAATTTGGATTGCTTTTATTGTTGATAATGTGGGAAGACGTAAGACAATGATGGTCACTTCATGTTTCTGCGCAGTATGTTTCTGGTATATTGGTGCATATTTGAATCTAGCAGATCCGACATCCAGTAGTACACCTAGCTCCCCGAATGGGGGTAGAGCTGCTATTGGATTAATTTATGTTTGGAATTTTTTTTTCATCATAGGTTGGTCTGGAAATCCATATATTTATGGAGCAGAGGTTTTCAGTTTAGGGTTTAGGGCTTTTACACAGGCTGTTAATTCATGTGCTCTATGGTTGGGTGTATTTCTATTGTCAAGATTCACTACAAATATGATTGATAGCATGCAATATGGAATATATTTTTTCTTCGCTTCAATCACCATTATCAACATTCCTTTCGTTTATTTCTTGGTCCCAGAGACTAAAGGTATTTCATTGGAAGATATTGATAAATTGTTTGCTAAAGGCTTACCGGCAAGAAGTGCTCATAGAAGAGTTATGATGCAAGTCGAGCTGGAGAGGCTTCTGAAGGAAAGAAGTACAGTTATTTTTGAAGATATGGAGGATTTAAAACCCTCGAATGATATGATTGAGAAAGCCTGAACCTGGACTTGACTGCTGATTATGAGTAGAAAGTGTGAATTTTTGTTTCCTTATGAAATCTCCATCAATAACCTGTATGTAATATAGATCTACAGCGGAAAATACTTTTTTAAACTCAATATACTTAACGACAAAATAACAGTTGACGTAAGCATAATCATTATTCATACACATTAATTTATAGTAACATTATCAAGCTTCTTCGACATGTTCTGTTTGAACAATTTTTCTTTCAGTTTGTGGAACAAATTGTCCAGTTGCAATATCATTGATATCATCACCAAAGGCAACACACACTTCTTCTAAGGAATAACCAGCAGTCTCGATGAAAGTAAAGTAAACAATGGCGAGCTCCACAGCAATAAGACAACAATAAACAATATAATACTTCCATTCAATGGCATCCATTGCCACTGGGTTGACGAATCCATTATAAATCAAAACAATATTAATTGTGACAAACATAATGTTAAGTCCCTTAACTCTCAAGTTATATGGTAAAACCTCTGTTAAATAAAGGAATGGGAGTCCATTAAAACCAATGTTATATCCAAAATAATAGAGGAAGATCATAGCCAATACACCCTGACCCAAAGCTTTTTCTTCGAAATTTCTTTGTTGATTTATAGCAGACAAAACTGTCCAAATAACATAACAGACTAAAGCAATTGACAAAGATGTGATGAACATTGTTCTACGTTTGAAGTAATTGGCAAACATGGCAACAATACATGAGATACCCCAGTTGTAGATCATCAAACCACCATTGATGATCAATTTCTGATCAGTTGATGTTATTCCAATAGAGTTCAAAACCAAATTCAAATAAAATGAAACCAACCCATTACCAGCCAATTGTTGAATACATGGAACCATAATACAGTAGAAAAGTCTTTTCCTGTTAGCTGGAGTCTTGATGAAATCAGAGTACTTGGTTTGACTATAGATTTCATCCATTTCCAAAGCTGCAGTTATTTCAGAGATTTCAAATTCAACCAATTCAGAACCAATCTCTTCCTTGCCACCAGCATGAAATTTGAGAAAAACCTCTCTTGCCTTGTCGGTTCTCCCGTTTTTAATATAATATCTTGGACTTTCTGGAAGTAAAAAAATGGTCAAGACTTGAACAACTGGGAAAAATGCCTGAAGATAACTTGGTATTCTCCAACAATAGTGTGTTGAGATATTTCTTGTTCCATAAGTTATCCAACTTGCAATGATCAGACCCAAATACCAACAGGTGTTGTAAAAAGTTGTTGCTACTGGACGATGGGTTGGATATGCAACTTCCGATATCAAAGCAGGTGTGGCAATACTAGCAAATGTAGAACCTGCACCAATGATAAATCTACCAGCAAAGAACATACCAAACCCATTGGCAGCACCTTGAATGACAGCGCCAACAATAGCAATAATTGAACCAAAAAAGATAGCAGCTCTTCTACCAAATTTATCGGCTGGATATGAGGCAATTGGGAATATAGAAAATCCACCAAGAACAGTACCATTGGCAATTATACCCAAGATTGCACCATTAAATGGACGACCAACAGTTTCTTGCATGTAATCATGCCAAATAGGTAAGGATTGTAATCCATTCAACATGGAAGAATCGTATCCGGTGTTGGTTGAGACCAAGGTCATAAGAAATATGATACAGTTTAATCTAATCAAATGTGGTACTCTATACCAAGGTTTGCCTAAATGTGGTAAGACATCATCAATTGCCTGATGACCTTGTGAGGTCTCACTGTAAATTGGTGAGGCGTTACTCTTGTCTAGCTTCTCCTCTGAAGAGTTCAGATTTTCTAAATCAAATGACATTTGATAATTAAAAAATGTTTTTAAATAGGTGTTGTTGTTATTATTTTATTGCCAATGCTGATAGCTATAATGAAGATGATAGAGAGATAAAAATTTTTGGGGAGGATAGAAATCAACTTTTTATATATAAAATTGAATTGATATATATCACCCAAACTAGAGATGAAAAATGGGTGTGATCAAAAAACTGAAAAGCAATCGACGACATGACAACTAGATGAACCTGTATGTTATGGTTTATCAGATTCACCCCACACTTATCATGTTGGTGCCAAGATCTGTCTTAGTGAAAATAGTAGTATTCTGTGTAGTTTGTATCATGAATAAGAATCTACAACGCACCCTCCCATTATTCAACCCAACAAAGAAATGACTAAATAAAATCAGCTGGAACCACCTTCCTTCCTTTCATATGTACCCCATGTTCCAAAATAAGTAATCGTATTATGTTGTTCCAATCTGTATTTTTAGGTTGCTTTGCATTTTGGATCTGTTTTCCCTACTTGCTTCTGCCGCATAGAAAAAATAATGAGTCGTGCTCGTAGATGCAAATTATAGGGTCCATCAATCAATCAAAAAATCAATCAAAAAGTCACAGGACAGGAAAGAAAAGAAAAAAAAAAAAAAACATGATCCTTATGTTCTTTTGTGTATGTTTCTTCTAAACTATTATTATTATCGAGTTCCCCTCCTCCGCTAATATGCGTATAATGCAATTAAATGAACCCTGCAATTATTTACGAGACTACTAGAGAACGCTGGCCTGGCCTAGCCTAGCCTTGTAAAATTAATCAATTATTCCCGGACCAGTCATTTTCTTTTTCAGTTTTGGTTGTGTTAGCCTCATTCTACTCTATTTGTCATTTTTTCCCCACAGTTCGTTAAAATTTGAATTGATCCATCCATCCATCCATCCATCCATCCATGACTGTGTCGAAAATGCACAGCATTAATTTAAGTATATTGAATCTCGGATAAAAATGAAACAACCCCATCCATCTGGTGACTCAAAGATGTAGTAGTTATTTACATCAAATACCACAATCAAGAGAGAAGGCGATCTAACTAATCTGTTATCAACTAGTTGATTCTTGCTATTTCTTATCATATATACACGAAGCTCTTTAAGGAAAAAAAAAAAAAAAAAATTAATCAATTATTGTTATTCGCAACCCGTGATTGTGATGATTTAGCACATGCTATTTTGTTCTACAACTCCTGATACAGCAACCCACAGGTGAAAATATCATACAGTTTGTTTTTCTTCGATATTAATTGACAATCCACAAATTAGGAATCTCATAGTTGAGAGAAAATAGAACCGCTCATATATTTATTTATCCTTATAAACTTTTAGATAGGACAAAAACAAAAAAAAAAAACAAAAAAATTAACTAGATAACTAACTTCCTTCGGCAGACGAGATCCACAGCAGACGAAATGCGAAACAAAAAAAAATTAGAAACATGTGAACTTCGATTGTGCCTCTTATTTTCACAACTTGTTTACAAGTGTTAAAGTCAATGTCCAAGCTTGATATCGATCAATTAGTCTCACAGTTGTCTTTGGAAGAAAAGGCTAAATTAATTGCTGGTTCTGACTTTTGGCATACTTATGGTGTTGAACGACTAGGAATTCCCTCCATCAGACTTAGCGATGGACCAAATGGTATCAGAGGTACAAAGTTCTTTAACGGGTACAAATCGGGTTGTCTACCATGTGGCACTGCGTTAGCTTCTACTTTTAATCTTGAATTACTACATGAGACTGGCCATTTTTTAGCGCAAGAAGCTAAGGCTAAAGCTGCTCACGTAATCTTAGGGCCGACTATGAATATCCAGAGGGGCCCATTGGGTGGCAGAGGATTTGAATCATTTTCGGAGGATCCAACATTATCAGGCTTATGTGCAGCTTTCATCGTCAAGGGAATAGAAGAAAATGGTATTACTGCAACAGTTAAACATTTTGTTGGCAACGAGTTGGAAAATGAAAGATTGTCAATTAATTCCACAATCTCTATGAGAGCTTTGAGAGAGGTTTACCTTTTACCATTCCAAATTGCCATCAAATATGGTCATCCATCGGCGTTGATGACCTCTTACAATAAAGTGAACGGTGAACATGTATCACAGTCAAGTTTTTTGCTTGAGAATGTATTGAGACAAGAATGGGGATTTAATGGAACCATTATCTCTGATTGGTCTGGGCTTTATTCCTTAGGTGAAGGCATACTGAATGGGTTGGACCTTGAAATGCCTGGACCTCCAAAGATGAGGAAGCTGGATGCTGTTGTCCATGCCGTTACCTCGAAAGATATTCATATGAATGATTTGAACGATAGAGTTAAAAATGTATTGAAATTGGTCAAAAGGGCCGTTGAAAAGTCTGGAATTCCCGATAATGCTCCAGAGACTTCCTCCAATGACTCTCAGAAAACCTCAGACTTTTTGAGAAAAGTGGCGAGTGAGTCAATTGTATTACTTAAAAATCAGGAAACCATTTTACCCCTCCGAAAGACCGAAAAGATTGCAGTATTTGGACAAAATGCGAAATTTGCCGCGTATTGTGGTGGTGGGTCAGCTTCATTGCTGCCATATTATACCGTCTCTCCATATGATGGAATCTCGAGCAAATTGGGTTATCAACCACCATACACAGTAGGTGCCGAGGTTTACAAGTATTTACCTGGTCTAGGACCGCAGCTACGAAGACCCGATGGACATCCTGGTTACACTGCGAAATTCTATTTGGAACCACCATCTCATCTTACTAATCGAACTCAAGTAGATGAACTAGAGTTGGAAGCCTCATCTGCTTTCTTGATCGATTATTACAACGATAAAATTGTTGATGGAGTGTACTATATCGATATTGAAGGGATTTTCACTCCTGAAGTATCCGGATTGTATCTTTTTGGTGCATCTGTGATTGGTACAGCAAGAATATATGTTGATGACAAACTCGTTGTTGATAATTTTACTTCGCAGACCAAGGGTACTTCGTTCTATGGTGCAGGTAGTATTGAAGAGAGGGGCACAATAGAATTGCAAAAGGACACCAATTACAACATCAAACTATTGATTGGTAGTCATAAAACCTCTCCGTTCTTTGCACATGGTATTTGGGCAACTGGATTTCAATTCGGTGCAACCAAGGTGATTGATCAGGATGAAGAAATTGCCAATGCTATCAATATTGCCAGAAATATGGATAAAGTTATTATCTGTACCGGTACAAACGGCGAGTTTGAAAGTGAAGGTTATGACAGAGCTAACATGAGACTCCCAGGTGCCCAGGTTCAATTAATTGAAGAAATGCTAAAAGTTAATGACAACATAATAATTGTCAATCAGTCAGGGATACTGGTTGAAATGCCATTTGCTTCCAAAGTACCAGCAATCATACAAGCTTGGTTTACTGGTAATGAAACAGGGAATGCTATTGCTGATGTTCTTTTTGGAGATTTCAATCCTTCGGGAAAATTATCATTGACTTTCCCAATCAGAAATGAGGATAATCCTGCATTTCTTAATTTCAAATCAAATAATGGACAAGTCATTTACGGGGAAGATGTCTATGTTGGTTATAAATTTTATGAAAAAATTGAAAGACCAGTCTTGTTTCCATTTGGATTCGGATTATCATATACTACTTTCGAATTTACCAAAATATCTGTTGAAATTATGGAACTGGATATTAAAGTCTCTGTTGTCGTTAAAAATACTGGATCTCGTGATGGTCTGGAAACAATCCAAGTATACGTGAAACCTCAGTTCTACCCACTGGTGATGAGACCTTTAAAAGAATTGAAAGGTATTGCAAAAGCATTCGTTAAAGTTGCCGAGTTCAAACTCATCACTTTGAAAATTCCAATTAATTTCGCAACTTCCTACTATGATGAATATCAAGATGATTGGTGCTCAGAAGCTGGAACTTACTCCGTTATGGTAGGAAACTCTAGCGACAATACAAAACTCAGTAAACCTTTTGAAATCAAAAATACTACACATTGGAAGGGATTGTAAGTGAAATGTACAAAAATCATCATCACTTCATTGATGATTGAAAAGAATCAAAGTTGCAGAAAAAAAAAGTTTCGGATCAGATTTGTTTTTTGTGAGAAAATTTTCTCAGTTGGAAGTTTGGTACCGCCGGAGTGCTCACCATTAGCCTTGTCCTCTGGACGGGCGCCTTGTTTGTTTGGTTCACTTGGTCTGGACATTTTGTATGTTTTGGCCACTACTTGTTAATAGGGTAATACTGATTTAGAGATGTTATATAGCTATATCATCTATATCACCGTTTGTTTAATTGTTTATTTCCTCGCTCTTCTCTCCTAAGTAGTAGAGCAGATTTCTCCCGTTCATAACTCCTCTCTATTCTCGTCGTTCGATGCACGAGAGCAAAGTTTTCATCATGAGTAAAAGTAATATTTATGTATGATGCCGAGTTTGCGTGCCTGTAAAAACGTCAATCTATTTGTGATTTGAACTAAAATGTTAAGGTATTTTTGAAATGCTTTATTGAAAACATTGGAGTAATTTGTCTAACTTGTTTATTTTTGCCCAAGGAGGTAATGATATGGAATTGAAAGAAGAAAGTTGTAATATTTGCTTCTCCTTTAACAAGAGAGTCAGGCACAGAATTGCTTAAATCAGCCATGGACTACAACAAACTTTTTTTCCCCAGGGGAAAGATTGGTTTTTTTTTGGTGATTTTTGTGCGGGTGTATTGAATCGTCTCATAGTAAAAAACGAAAAAGGTGGTATAATTGCAGTTTTTCCTTGTAGTTTAGTCTTCTGTTCTCAGGAGTGGATGCGCTGGCGCAAGTATAGATTGCGTACTTTCAGTCAAGAGGAGCACGCGCGTGGTGAAGATGACGC
>JAJLSQ010000114.1:0-19627 GCA_030567715.1 Nakazawaea wyomingensis | reverse complement strand
TCTCAGGAGCCGGTGGTGGATTAGGTTCATTGGCTGTACAATATGCTGTGGCCATGGGACTTAGAGTTATTGGTATCGATGGTGGTAAGGAGAAGGAAGAGTTGGTGAAATCATTGGGTGGTGAAGAATTTGTCGATTTCCAAACTTCGAAAGATTTAGTTGCAGAGATTATCGAAAAGACTAATGGTGGTGCCCATGGTGTATTAAATGTGGCACCTTCTGAACTGGCTATAACTCAATCGACAAAATTTGCTAGGCCAGCAGGTAAAGTTGTCTTGATCTCATTACCAGCTGATGCCGTTGCCAAATCACCAGTTTTCAACCATGTTATCAAGACTCTTTCTCTAGTTGGTTCGTACGTTGGAGATAGAGCAGATACCACTGAGGCGATTGATTTTTTCACTAGAGGTAAAGTTCATTCACCTATTCATATTGTTGGTTTGTCCGAGTTGGAAAGTGTATTTGAATTGATGGAGGCTGGTAAGATTGCTGGTAGGTATGTCTTGGATACTTCAAAGTAAATTTACTCTAAACATGACAATGAATTTTTTGTTTTGTTTTATATGCTATATCTTGTGATGTATATTTTATATCCAATCTTATGGTAATGAATTTCTCTATCACCAAAATATTTAAACAGGGGCTTTGAATGAGATGAGATTGATCAATGTTCTTTATGATTTATTACAACGCCTCAGAGAAGTTCTCTTAAATGTGTCAAAAGAAAGATGAGGTCCAAGCCAAAAAAAAACAAAAAATAAAAATCACCTACGCGCAGCGCAATTAATAATAAATTCAATTACGCAAAAAGATAAGGAGGACAAAGAGGTTTATATCATCGTTTCAGCACTCACTATTTAAAATGGATGAGTCAGAGGATGACAGCCACCAGACGGTCAATTGGTATTATGGAACAGTTTCCCAAGATAAAAACAATGAAAAAGAAGAGCAGAAAGAACCAGAAGATAAACCAAATTTAACATTGCAATCAGCTTTTAGCGCTTCAGGTACCTAATCACCTTTTCCACGCCAATATTCATCTAAAGATATGCTAACATTAAATTCAAACACCACACATAAAGAAAGGGGTCAAGTTGTTATTCCACAACCAGAAGTCATCCAAGGTTACCTCTATCCAACTACAGCAATAAACAAAAACAAGATTATTGAATACAGATCAATAATTACGCTGATGATGAATCCACATTTACAACCATACAACAAAATTGCCGCTGAAAATCCACTATTGGTAATTACTGGTCCAAAATTCATCAATAACCCATTACAAGCCAAACGCTGTGCACAATGGGTCAGTATCTTAAGTGGTAAGCGCCAATATAAACCCAGTACCACTGATTCAACATTAAATGAAATTTATTCGTCATCCAATCCAATTTCCAATAAGGATTTGATGATTTCTATGCGTGTTAATTTAAATGATTTTAATTTCGATTATAATGATACATATAACCAAGTTTTAAAACCTTCATTGATGACATACGAAATTGGTAAGGGAATTCCTATATGTCGTGCATTGTTATGTGAATTATGTCAGTATTGCCCCTTGATGGGACAATTATCAGATTCAATTACACCTCAATACATGTCGGATTTGTTTTGTTTAGGAATTGTGGAAAGTTCAATGACTGAATCTCAATTACATAGGGAGTTGGTTAGTGGTTTATCATATCCTGTTGGATTTCATACCGAGGTGAACAATGATGACGATGATAATCCACTGCAATTTTTAGAATTCAAGATTGATTCAGCTATTGATGCCGTGATGTCATCTTCTCATCCACATCATTTTTTAAGTATAACAAAACTTGGAGTCGTGGCAATTGTGGGAACCATAGGTAATGATGACACATTTATCATCTTGTCTTTGAAAAATGTCGCATCTATAACAGAAGTTAATAAATTGATTAGACAAATTGTAGGCAAAATTCTCACCAAGAAATTGATCCCTAAAATTGTCATTGATATTGGTAAAGTTGATGAGGATAATTATGATTCATGCTATAAATTATTAGAAAAACTCTTGGTAGATGATCAAATTTGTGTGCATTTATTAGGATTTATGATTGATAGTGGAGATGATTATTATGATGATTTTGGTAAACTTGAAGAAATATCAATTAATAGAGATTTAGAGAAAAATCCATACGTCACACTTGAATTTAACAATTTACAATCCAAGATGGAAAATTCAACTATTTTAAAGGAGAGAAGATATGATTCTTTGAAATATTCAGATATGTTGATTCGTAAATTGGTTGATTTGGCCAAATATCGTAAAGGTTTACTCCGTGAATTGAGTGAAATTGGTGGTCCATTTGATAACTAGTTATCTCTCATATTATCTAGGCTAGCAATTGAAAAAAAAATATATATATATATATATATTTACTTTTTTCGGATAGCGGAAACGCGATTAGATTAATTAATTAAATTACACAAACACCCCTATCTTTTAATTTTGAATCTTCTATTCTTCAATATTTCAACGCAGATTATTCATCATAACCATCAAAATTATCATCAAGTAGATCAAAATAATCACTACAATATTTTAAATGAATCAATTTGAATAATTTTTATTTTTAACAGCATTTGGAGAATTGAAAACACATTCTCGGGTGTACTGATGGAGGTGTAAAGATAACATAGATTGTAAAGTTAATAAAATTTATATCAAATTGATTAATTTTATTGGATTATATGGTATCTTGGTAGTTATACAGTTTAGTTGATATGATAATACTTGAATTATTCACCTGTATATCTCTATATTCTCTATTCTCTGTTGGTACCTCCCTGTGTGCACAGCACAGTGTGCGTTATTTACTATTTTTTTTGTCCAGGGTTTTTTTATCTTCAATGCATTTTTAAAACTACAGGTAAGGTACTAGTATACTTTTTGATTGATTTCGGAGAAGATTAAAGTCATACAAATTATAACATCAAATGTAGAAAGTATGTAATAAGAGATTTTTCTCCGAATGGAAATTGTTTTCAAAAGATAGAGTGGACAATAGAATAGATAAGACACTTGTGGAATTTTTTTTTTTGGAGTAGCTAACTGATTTTCGGTTTACTTTTCCACAAAATTTTGTTGATAAATCATTCCTCTGCTTGAAACTTTCAACTTATTTGCTTTTCAGTTGTCTTTATTATGAATCAACTCTCTTGAGAAATACTGATTTGATGACATGACATGTGCGTGGAGTACATAGCTGGGTTAGACCAAAATACAAAAACAAGTTTTGAAGGACATAAAAACCAACCAAATTCTCTATTCTCAACTTAAATAGATTACGATTACTTGTTTAGATATCATATAATACTTTAAACTATCAATTTGATAAGTTTTTGATTCATCTTACAGAGGGGCAATATCCTTACACTCTTTATCATTAACTAATTTACTACACGCGCGGCGCGGCGCGATTTTTTATCTTAAAAATCTTCCTTCTTCTTACCTCTACACCAAAAAATATTTTAGTGAGAATCAAAAGAACAACAATCAGTTCAAATTGATAGATTTGACTACATGAACTATATTAATGGATATGAATATCTTATAAAATTTATAAAGCTGATAAAATCGTAAAGATGAAGTAATAAAATTTCAAAAAAACTGGTGTGGTGTATCATTTCAAATGTAACAGCCCCTAACTTCCAAATGAGGGTACTACTACTATTTTGATAAGATCCCTTCTTCACAAGAAAGAAGAATCATTAAACTCATCAACTTGGTATAGGCAGGGCAGGCAAGGCAGCCCATGAATATATTTATAAACATGAAACATCTTTTTGACACTCATATTATTAGAAAATCCAACATATTCTTCTAATATTGAATTTCGTTAGCCCAATATGATAATGAAGAGAAAAAAATTTCGAGCGGGTGAGAGTAGAGGAGCAACTCCATCAATATTTTTTGGAAAATTCATTATATCATACTAAAATAATGGATATAAAGAACAATTTATCATATCAACTAAACTCTATAACTACCAAGATACCATATAATCCAATAAAATCAATCAATTTGATATAAATTTGATTAACTTTACAATCCATGTTATCTTTACACCTCCATCAGTACACCCGAGAATGTGTTTTCAATTCTCCAAATGCTGTTAAAAATAAAAATTATTCAAATTGATTTATGTGAGAGCATAAAACACTTATTAAACAGTTCAATATATCGAAATCACTACTTTGAAGGAGATTTCATCAATGCTTGTTGACGTAAAAGTATAATTAAATTTAAAAATTGACTGATATACACAAAAATCAGTGCATGGAATGAATATGCATGCATGCACCTTTGCGTCAAGAGACAGGAATTGAGTGCTAAGTTAAATTTCCATTTATCTGAAAAATACACACGTATCATGATTAACAATTAAGGCCTATGTAAAGTACTGATGATCCGATCTATTTATTTATATGTACTTTAATGAATCATCAAACAGTTTTCTTCTGGTTTAAATTGAATTTAATGTTTAAATCTTTCAAACTATATGAAGGGATAAATAAAAATGGTGGAAGTTTAAGAAAAAAATAAAATTTGAAAAAGCGAAAAAAAAAAACTGTGTTTTGAGTTGAGTTGAGTTTGAAAGAATCAATCATCATAATATACGACGAACAAAAACCAACCACTATGCAGAAAAGATCATTGACGCTAATGAGTAAGTGCCTATGCTTGAGAATATACCTGGGAATTGCTTATACTAACCTGTTCCGATATTTAACAGAGAAGGTTGACTCTAATATCGAGTCCATACTATCACAATTTCTGAAAATTATTGAACTTTCATCGGTGAGTAAAAATTTAAAGTCTGATTTGGGAACCAATATAGGAGTACAAACAAATGGAATCATTCAAAATGAGATGACTTATATGACTAACAACCCAAATATATATTCAGATACTAGATAAATCCCAAAGTGCACTTAGCGTTGAATCATTACAAATCGAGGCCAACTCATCTACTATTATACGATTAGTGGAGGAACTCTTATCTGTAACAAGAGATTTAAAGGAGAGTTGGATTTTAGGCCAAATACCCAAGTTTCAAAATGATGAGACCAAATTCATGACTGGATTAGAAGTTAAAATGAACAAGTTATTAAACTTGGTGTTGGATCAAGATGAAGATGATGAAATGGTGACTTTTGCTGATGAAGTGAAAGAAGATGTGGTCGAAGGAGATGAAAAGAAAGTGTCCAAGATTGAGGATGAGAAGAAAGAGGAGAAAGAGGAGGAATTAAAAGAAGGACAAGAATTGAAACTTGAAGAAGGTGATGATAATCTGGTGGTGCTGGATAGCGTTGTTGATAATAATAATAATAATAATAATAATGATAATGAAGGGAAAGAAGAGAAAAAGACAGACAATGGTGATACTAATATCAAGAATGAAACAACTGAAGAATTTACAAGACAAGAAGATGATCAATCTCAATTAATTTCAGGGGTAGAGTCAGTAGAAACAAAGGATGATATCAAAAATGTTGATAATGATAATAATAATAATAATAATGATAAGGAGACGAATAACAAAGGTGATGATGATGATGTAGAAATGAAACTTTAATGAAAAAAAATAAAACTTTAAGGAGGAACGAATAATAACAGAGATAAACCATTTCCTGACAATAATGAATGAACAAAGGTAGATAAATAGTTTTTTGTGTGAATCTACAAGTTTTGTTGTCAACCAATATTGCAGGAACTGATGAAAACACATGCTTGATATGATATTGGTCTACACTACATTCAAGCATTCAGAATATAGTATAGTCAAATTATTGCCCAACAATTGATATCACTAGATATAGATTAACACAGTGAATCATTCATGTTTGGAATTTTTAAAGATATATATATATATATGTCCCCACAATCACGGGAAATATCATCGTCGTGCATTAAATATCAAATAATTTTTCCTACTTGCGAAAGGCTGAAGAATAACAATAGAAGGTGGTTTCAAAAAAATTAACCGAAATTGAATTGTATAGTTTGCTACATTGATACATAAAGATTCAATATTTATATTGTAAGCGTTAATTAATTGATCTGATCTTATCATTAAAACAGAGACCCCCCTACCTACCCACTTCAATAAATCATCATCAAACCAAAAAAAAAAAAATCACAAACAAAAACAAAAAAACAAAAAAAAAACAAAACACAAAAAACAAAAAAAAGTAAACAAATAACCGGTTCCATTCAAATTGACAAAGTGACCACGATCAATTAACAATCCATTCACAATAGATACACATATTGCATGCCAACCAACATTCACAGACTGTTTCTACAATAAGCGTCTCAACATCCCATTCTCCTAAAAAAAAATTGGCATCATATAGAGGAAGAAGGACCAGAAACAAGAGACGATTGAATCCATCCATACCTACAATAAAATACACAAATCCATACATTGATACATCATAGAATAGATGCCTAATGATAAGAAGAAGCCAAATAATAGACTCTTACAAGGTCTTCGCCGTTCTACGCGGTTCGACTCTGTTTCCTCAACACCTACAACAACAACAACAACAAAGGTGATATCGAAAAGTAAACCATCGGAGACAAAGAAGTCATCGTTATCGAAGTTATTAGGAACTAAAAAGAGTCGGAAATCTTTTAGTTTTGAAGAAGATGACGGATTCGTTTTCAAAAGAGCAAGCTCATCACAGGAATCTACAAGAGTGGCGAAAGAATCTTCACCGCCGCTGCAATTGATAAATTCAGTATCAAATTCTATTCCTTTACTGGTGGAAAATGAGATACCCAAGGCTACGGAGGTGACAAAAAGAAAGAGAGGAAGACCCAAGAAGAATGAGGCTAATATTAATAACAACAACAACAATAACAACAATATCAATAAAGATAACGTGCTACCGAGTAAGAAGAAGAGAAAAATTCTGGATACCACATCAACAAAATATATTGAAAAATTGACAACACAGATAGAAACCCCAAGTGAAGATGAGGAATTACAAACACTAAAGAAACTGACTAATACCACAAGGAAAACACGGGGTCGTAAACCACTGAAACAAGAATTTGATTTGGCCAGTGAACCTAAAAAGAAACAGATTAGAAAACCAAAGATGGAGCCGCTTGTGTCACCTCCAATATCATCACCCAACAAGCCATTAGTGACAACAACAACAAAAACGAAAACAATCGACCACAATAGGAATAACAATGACATATCATTTGAAGAAGAAAATGAGACATCTATTCAGGTACTTTTACCCATTTCAGACTCACCAATCCAGCGCCGTAACAAGAGCCTCAGAGAAAGTTCCAAAAGACGATCCTCATTGGGTAACAGAGGTAAAAGGGTATCATCTATAGGTAATGGGTTTGTTGCTGTACCTCACGCCGATGTTCCAGTGGAAGAATTTTATAAACATTTGGATGATAGTTTACCAGAACCACACAAGATGAGAAAATTGTTGATTTGGTGTTCGAAAAGGTTATTGTCCATGGAGAAAAATGATTTGAAATTGAAAAAGACAAAGACTTCATCAGATGAGTTGACACTGTTCAATATTGCCAAAGTTATCAAGGAGGAGATCATACGAGATTTGGTAGATGGAAGGTTAAATACCTCATGGTATAATCGAGTTATATCAACTGAAGATGAAAATTCAACGCATAACAACAGTAATAATGGAGCAATAAAGTTATTACCCAATGTTCAAAACTTGACAAATTTGGCCAATATAAAGATATTGGAGAAAAGATTAACACTGTTAAAACTGGAAAAACAAAAATGGAAAGAAGCATATGAGAAAATTCCAAATAAAAAATTTATCATTGATGATCTGCTTGTCAATTCCAACCTGACTTCAACTAAATCTTCAAAATTGATATCGGAAGTGGATGAATTAACTCAATTATTTGAAGAATTTAAGCAAAGATCAACCAAATCCAATTCAATTGAATTACAAATCGACAAGTTTGAAAAATTGGTTCATAATTTACAAACAAATGATGAAGTGTTGTCGAAATATCAAGACAAGATTAGAATGAGGATAAATCATTTGTTGAGTGATTGTATCGATTCATCATCATCATCATCATCATCTTTTTGTTTGTCAACACATGATGAGACGATACATGGGAGGGATGTGGGTTATGAGGAGTTGTTAAAAGGTATTGCCAGGGTGGATGAGGTGGCACTTCCCGATGAGGAAGATAAAGAGGATGGGAAGCATTAAATGAAATGCACTTGTAACAGTAGGCTTTTGTATTATGTATATTATCTTAGTATTATTATTATTATTATTATTATTATTATTTTTTTTATTATTATTTTCATTCTTATTATTAATATCATTATCATCATCAAAGATCAGTGTTCATTGATCATTTCTCTAAGCCGCGTATCTAAGTAAGTTAGTGTCTGTAAGACACATGGATCTCTCCATTATACTTACTATAAGACAACCAAAAAAAACACAGACACACACAGCAGACACACAAAAACACAAAAAAATTGAAAAGAGCGAAAAAATATTAAAGAGTGATTCTAATTAAGTGTAAAAAGGACACAACAAGAACTCTATTCACACCATATAACAATTAACACTAGATCAGATGTCTTATCACTTGTCCATAATAGGGACTAAGGACAATCCAGTGTACCAGCTCACTGTGGGGACGTTCAAACAAGACAACCAGGGCCATCATACGTTTACCTCTCTGGATATGGAACTCATCCCATTTATCATCAATTCTTCAATAGATTTGATCGAAGATTTACAATGGAGTTCAAGTAATAATTATTTCAAAAATTATGATTCAAATAAGAGATTTAAATTGAATTGTTATTTGACGATAACTAATATCAAATTGGTTTTGTTGTACGATTTAAAGGATAATAATTTGAAAAACGATGAGAGTTTGAAACAATTCTTGGTAGAGGTTAATGAGTTATATTTGAAACATCATTTGAATCCATTCTACGAGGTGAACGATGTCATTACCAGTGAGATGTTTGATTTGAAAGTGAAACTGTTGCTGAGGAAGTATCTATGAAATGATTTAATGAAAAAATTCTGCTTATATTAAAGAATCAACTGGTCGTACAGTCGAAATGTGTCCCCTCCCATAATGTGGATCTATTCTTGACAAAGCCATATATGATAATAGGATCATAGGATGGTATGAAGGAATTATAGTGTATAATAAATAGATAAATAAGAGTATTAATCGATATTAGAGATATATAGGGGCGTGCATATCTAGCACAATCCATCTCAAAGAGGTAATCAGATCATCAGTACAAAGAGACAAAAGAGAGAAAGAGAGAGAAGTGGGCTTAGATAGAGATATGTCAGATAGAGATTAAAAAGGATTTTAAACACCCACCAGATATAGATACAGGTAACGAAAATCGACAAGTGTGCCACCTCATTTGTACTAAGGATCTTCAGCTGAAAAACCAGAGCAACTTCATAATATTAAAGCACAGCGAGTGACTAATAAAGCCAACAGCAGCATAGGACTTTCGATGAGGCCATGACTTCTTCCTCCACAGCGGAACTACCGAAGAAGAAATTCCATAACCATCATATCAAACCGGTACAGTCATCATCCACATCTTCTCTATCCCTGTCAAATAGTCTTACCACTGACCATGCCCTCACTGCGTTGCAATTGAGCTATCTAAATCCCGATGAATCTTTTTCAAACTCGTCCATGCAGAGTAAAGATTCGCTCACTTTGAACGAGGAAGATAAAAAGGAGATCAAATTGAAGACGGCGGAGTTATCAAATTTATTTCTTGGGATGAAGAGAAGTTTGATGAATGGATTGACCTTGGAATCATTGGATAGTGGAGATTCTCCAACTGATATGAATCTGATGTTTTCAGAACTGGAACATCATAATAATCATGGATCTAGAAAATTCAATCTGAGTACAGTGACGAGACTGGAACGTGTTAAATTCACAATTGGACTATATTATATATACCTCAAGAGGCTGATTGAACTCAAGAGACTCGATCCAGATACAAATGAGCCGATGTATCCGAATGTCGAAGGTGTTTATAACCCATTACAAGTGATACGGAATAGAAAATTGTACAAGAAATATAAACAATTCCCAAGAAGGTTGGATTTAAAGATAATAACACCGCTGTCACAACTGTTTAGTGAGAATAGAGATAAGAAGTTAAGATGGCAAGTTGATTTGACTGAGATGGTTCATGATGTCAATTTCAGAACTCAGCATTTCCATGAATTGAAATCTCCGAAAAATGAATTATGGTTCCCACCACCGGTGACTGAACAACAACCACATCATAAAAAGTCTCTTAATAATACCACCACCACCACCACTACAACGGCAAGTACATCACGTTTACATGAGAAATTATTCGATTTCCCCGTTATCAATGTCGAAGATGAAGATGGAAGAGTTGGCAGGGCCAGGTTCAAGTCATCTTCATCTCGTTCATCATCTGCAAAACCTCGAAGAATATCGAAATCACCCATGTCATCTTCTTTAGTCGATGTGCATCTGCTTCATCATAATCACCAGGGCTCGAATAGTACTCTCAATACAACAACAAATAACAATAAGGGTCACCATAACAATAATAACCACCATAGAATCAAGGAATCCAAATCCACGACGAGTATGTTTGATACTTCATCAGCATTGTATCACCATAGTCATGGTAACTCCCACCATGGCCATGATCCATTAGGTTCCTTTTCATCAACAGCTTCATCAACTGCTAATTTGTTACAATCCCCGATCAAGAGTGTAAATGTGAAAAATTCTAGACGTCAATTGCGACGTGGTGCCATTGATGATGTGGATGATGATTATGATGGCATGCTTCAAGCAAATATCGACCGTCAGGGCAATGAGATCCATGCTTACAATGGGTTCGAAGATGATGTCGGTCTGTTGAGTAAACAATTACAAATGTTGAAGAGGATACGACTGTTGATACTGTTGGGAGGACATAATTTACAAACTGGACCATTGTATTTGGGGAACAAGTTGGATGATTTTAAGAAATTCGAGAATAAGGAGTTGGAAAAAATTTCTAAAACATATCAAAGTTTTAACGAGGATGTTTATAATTTCGAACAAACTGTTGAAGATGTAAATGAGACGGCAACAGAGTATCGTAGCGTGTTGAACAATAATTATCTCAGCAAAATTGACGTATTACTCTCGTTATCAGATAGGAGTATTGGAGAGATTAACACATCTTTAACATTGGAGACCAGAAGGTTGAATGAACGGTTAGAAAAATTGGATTCACATCTATACTCTTCTTTTACCATGGGTTCTAAGAATGATTTCATGCTGAGGACAGTTTATTACGTCTTGGAAAATATCATTGGATTCATGTTATTGGTGATTTGGCTTTTTTACAAGATTTTCAGGTTTTTCCAAGTTGGAATTTTTTCAATATTTAAATTATTGAAATGGTTACTCCGATGAATTGATGAATGATATATGTATTGATCAAAAATCATATGTGACAATATATTTATTTGAAACAAAAACTAAACACACACACATACACACACTCACAAAATTAAAATTGCATCGCTATATATACACATTATCTGAAAATAAGATATACCAAAAATAATTTCTACAATATATTACAAGAGATTGCAAAGCAAGCAAAACTCATAAAAAGGAGCTGGCTGGCTATAAACATTAATTTGAATTTTATTCTTTATAGATTGTAATTAATATTTCAATTTGAAAAAACTGTTTCTTTTTTTTTGTAAAGAAGTTTAAACTTTAATGAGATATCTAAATCTTGAGTTCAATTGATATTTTGTTGCCCAAATCGATAAATAAATAATACGAGATCAAAAGACAATGAGTAACGCAACGCGTAAGTTTTTTTTTTCCCCCACGACTTTAAATTGAATAATGAAAAAAACAAAAAAAAAAATTACTGAAAACCGCGTCTGTGTTGATGAAATATATTTACATGAGATATAGGCTTTTCGAATTATCAAAAAGACTGATTACATCTTATCGCACGTCACAACTAATCAACCCAATAAGATACATAACTTCACCACTACCACTACCACCAATAAACAAAAAAAGAATGACCTCATCATCTGGAGAACCAATTTTGAAGAAAACCAAACTCGATGATAATACTGGTGATATCCCACCTTTAAAGATCTTTAAAAGATCAACCAATGCCACCACACCAACCAAAGGATCTGCTCTCGCTGCCGGTTATGATCTTTATGCATCTGCACCAGGTTCAGTGCCTGCCAAGGGCCAAGGCATGATCAGTACCGATTTAACAATCATAGTTCCACAGGGAACTTATGGTCGTGTTGCACCACGTTCAGGATTACTGGTCAAACATGGAATTAGTACCGGGGCAGGTGTAGTGGATGCCGATTATAGAGGTGAAGTGAAAGTGATTCTTTTCAACCATGGTGATGTTGATTTTCAAGTTGAAAAGGGTGATAGAATTGCACAATTGGTTTTGGAAAAAATTTTGAATGCCGATGTGGTGGAAATTTCAGAACTGGAGTTAGATGAGACTATTAGAGGTGAATCTGGATTTGGAAGTACTGGAAAGAAATAAATTGGATAGATATATATAATTTTGCCCTTTTCATTGATATTGTTATTGTAAATTTTTTTTTTTTCATATTGCTCTTAATCATATATTTTCTGCCACGATCATATCTCCAAAACTATATCTAAACCTTGAATGATAATTGACGAATGACAATTGACGAATGACAATTGACAAATGTCAACCTTTGGACAAGACTTTTTGCCATCTTATACATTTACATGAATATCTATATATATATATATATAATTCGCCATCACTCCAGTACATAAGCATACTTCTAATCCATTTCATTGCACATCATATTATTTTCATCTACTTCAGGACAAACTTCCATAGAAATTGAATCAAAGCAGACGCCATAGTTGAATCATATCGAAAATTTCATACACCGCTCTGGTTTTAAATCAAGTCAATCAAATTATCTTTCTATATATATATATATATCTATGATGAGTTAAATTGAAAAAGAAAAAAAAAAAACTCATCATCATCCATCATCATCATTCAACAACAACGATTTATTTACTCGGAGAGATCCTTAAATACATGTATCATTGGCGTCTTGTACCTTTTAAATATATATATATATATAGCATCAGCATAAGCTCATCTCTTCCCTGCAGTGGTAGACGCGGCATCATCATCATCATCATTATCATCACCATCATCATTAATCTGTTGATTTTGGAAACCATGAATGATCTCACCAATAGAAGTTCTAGGTAACTCTCCAGGAGTCTTGATACCATTGGCAAATTCATCTATTTGTGATTGAGTCAATTTTTGTGATGGTAAATTCAATTTGAAATGATTTTTCATCAGTTGTTGCAGTTGTTGCAGTTGCAGTTGCAGTTGTTTTGGTGGAGTACGCATTCCAGAGGCATATGATGGAAGATTTTTATCAATCATCATGGTCAATGAGTTGTTGGCAGTTGCAGATGTAGATGATGGGTATGTATAATTTTGTTGTTGTTGTTGTTGTTGTTGAGAATTTACAGGTTTGACGCTGAAATAATCCCCAGACTTACCATTGGTCATGACACTCGAACCACTCGAGTTTCTCGATGATGGAGAATGCTCCATAATATTGATGGAAGGCACAAGATTGTTCGAAGACAAGTTCAAATGAGTTGTGAATTTTCCCGGATCATCCTGCTGTGTCAAATGAGAGATGGCCAATTTGGACAACGATGATGATGAATTCTGTTTGGACAATGATGGACTCGAAGCATTCTTGTTTGAAAAAGATGAAGATTTCATGTGTTGAGGAGTGAAGTTTGTATTAACAGATGCAGCAGAAGATGATGGTTGTTTAAAGTTGTTATTGTTGTTGTTGATTAAATTCGATGTAGAACTAGAACCAGAGGAAATTGTCGATGATGGATATGACGACAGGTATTTGATTTCGAAATATTTGTTTCTCTCAACAGAAGTTTTAAAACTAACCAACTCGCTGATATCAGAAACCCATTTCAGAGCCTCTTTTGCATCTTCACATTTGAATACATATGTGGTTTTACCCTTTTCCTTGCTGATGTATTGTATGATAAATTTCCGATCATGATACTCTGCAATGGAACAAGTATTCAAGTTCAATGACATTATTGGATTTTGATCCTTCAGACGATCATTTGTCTTGAATTCATGTAAATAGTTCATCGTCAAGACGTAGTAAAATTTTGTATAAGTCTTGGTAACTTTATTTTTTTTATTCAAATTACCTGATCTCAACGAGAGTGAAATCACTTGACGTTGATAAGGATAAGTGATATCTGAGAGTTTTCTAAATTTCTTCTTCTCCTCTGTATTTAAAAAATTTCTGCCATTATCATTGTTCATATAATAATTCCAATCGATATCGGGACTATTTGACAGGAAATTTTGATTTAAATCATCGATTAAATTTTTTTTAACCAGTTCCACTTCACCTTGGATCAATCTAGTGAAATTTGTTATTGCAGTTTGTAACTCTTTATAAATGATTTTTTCCAATTCTAAACCTGAAGTTTGTAAATTATTAAAAGCCTCTTTTAAATAATTCTCTTCCAATAATTGTTTTTTCAATTGTAAATCCAATTGAATCTTGATCAAATAAGGATCATACTTACCACTCATCTTTATATCTTGACTATCCTTGACACCAGAGATGAAACCCTTTTCCAAATATTCAACGCTGTTGATATAGGAATTCAAAACTTGGCCAGTCTTGGCCACTTCTGCTCTTAGATGAGTGAATTTGAAATCTGATTTCAAACCCATAATCTCTTTAATTTTGAAATTCAACGATTTCTTCAAATTTTCCAACCTTGGAATGATCTTTAAAGTCAATTCATTATAAGTTTGTAATTCTCTATCGGATAATGATCTATGATAGTTATACAACGAGGTTGAAATACCTTGTACGGATTTGGAATTTGTTGGTAAGAAGGAATAATTGATAAACTTGTCTTCTGAAGTGCCAAAGAAAAGATCATTCTGATGATGTTGTTGTTGTTCCAGCAATGCCGGGGTTGATTGCAGCAATGTAGATGATGATTTGGTTTTGGGTTTATTTTTATTGTTCAAGGATAAGAATTGAATATTGTTCAACATATGAACGTTCAATTGATAATAATGTTGTCTCAACATGGCTAATTCTTTGAAATAAAAGATCAATTGTTTGATGATTTTTTTCCATATGGTAAATCTTTTACTCAACTCCTCTGTTGGTTGAGTTGTTTGATATGGTAATGAGATATGATATGGAGAATGCGGATTGGAAGCTGGTAAAATGATCTTCAACGGGTCCAGATCTTGATCCAAAGATAGACCTGGCATGTTGTTGAGATCAGTTGTGGATAATGTTTGGACAGATATGGCTGGGGATGTATTCACCGACAGCATGGATGATCCCGGATTTTGATAATTGAAATAACTCAATTGATCACTGATACTACTATTTTTGCTGTGAGACATTCTTGTTGTTGCTGTTGTTTGATATAGGGTAGATTTGCTTTCATAACAAGTACATCAACATGGGATAGGGTATAAATATAAAATGGATTAGTCCTTGTTATCCCGTCAATTAAAAATGATAGATATATAAATAGATCTACTACTTGTCTAGTTGATCCATTTAAAGCAAATTTGTTTTTTTTTCCTTCTTTTGTAAAATTTTGGAATTTCGCCCCTGAATCAAGAATTAATCCGTCATCTTATGGTTCTGGGAACAGATGGATGGATGGATGGATATCTCTCTATAAATAATTTTATATATATATATATATATATATATAGACCTTCGTCACACCGAGCCATAACGGATATCCTCTACTCCTCTCTCTTCATCTTCATCATCACTTCCGTTGCGGTCATCATTTTCAACAACAATTGATCCACCTCCACCTAACCGGAACCCACCATAATCCCATCCTATATACTCCAATAAAAAATTCTTGTTCAAATTGGGTATCATATTTACCTCATAAATCTTCATTTCTCCCTGGTATCCATCATCTTCTTGCTCATCTGTGATAATAACATTGTTAATGTTATTATTATTATTATTATTATTATTGTAAAGATTTCTAAAAACAGCATCACTATCCAGCAGTAAATTATTAAATTTGAAATTGTACAGTATGAGTTGTTGTAATAATATAAAACAATCAAGTATGATTAAAGGGTATCTATTTTGTAATTTCATCTGTCCCACAACGTTCAAAAAGCAAAATCCATATAAATATTCATCTTCATCTAAAATCTCTGATCCTGATCGAGAATGTTTTGCTACAGGGTATAAAAGATGACTCCAAATACAAAATCCATTGAACAATACAATACCACCTAATAAACTCGACTTATATTTAGTTTTCAAATTATTAATCAATGTATTTAACGATTCTCGAGCATTTTGTTCCTCCGGGGTATTAGTTGTTGTTTGTTCATTCATCGAGAGTAATTCATCCAATATACTGTTCAAGTTTAACAAGAAATATTGTAATGAATAACGAAGACATAACTTGATTAATGAGTTATCGATGAAATATAAAACCATTATTTGCAGGATCAATATTTGATCAAGATTTTTAAAACATTCCATGCTCAACTTCTTCAGTCGAAGTTTCCTCGTGTGTAATGAGTTGAGTCTCATATCTCTTATGAAGATGGGTGTTATATCTGTATCTTCATCTATTATCGGGGATGGTGGTAGTAGTCCCGGGAATGCACCTGGCATTTGTTGTATTGACATATTTTCGATGTTCTTTGTTTCTTGTTGCTGCTTAATTGCTCCTTTATTTCTTCTGTGTGTGCACCTTTTTTTTTTCCTGCTTCTTCTTCTAACAGTGGTGAGAGGTTTTAAAATGCACATTCTTCTATCTGTCAAATTATTTATTACATACACCATATGGGTGGATCCCCTGGCTATCGGCTCTCTTAGACCTAAGTATCAAGTTGATCCATGCACCCATTATTGCCTTCTCATAAAACATATATATATACAAACACAAGAGAAGGATGCCACATCACGTGACCTGCCTCTAAAGTGTTATGTTTAACAGTAAGAGGCTTACCATCCATTTATGCAAATAATTAATCAATACTTGTTCTCAATTCATTCTAATTTCATTACTGATATAGATCTATTTGAATCTGTCCCAAACGTTGTTTCTATCACTTTTAAAATAGAAAGTAAAAGTTGAGTAAAGGTAAAATTGTTCAGAGTGGAATGGTTGGTAAGTAAATTTAATTCTTGTACGTATACAGATATTTGTATACTATAATCTATAATCTATGACTATCTATCCATCATATTCAACACTCCTATATTCATCCCATATATAGACCTATATATAGCTCCATCTATCTATCTATCACATCTATCTATCCTATCTAAAAAACCAAGAAAGCACCCAATGTCAATCAAAAGATCAAAACACCGCGCTCTTTCCACTCTCGGATTACCGCATCCGGGCATTCCTGCCCTATTTGGAAGTCATAATGACTAAAAAAAAAAAAAATTTTCGATGGATGGTGGTTGAAGCGAAGAGAAGAAGAAAGAGAATATGTGTTTGTGTGTGGAAAATTGTTCAGTTCAATTTCATATCATTATCACTTCTTCGTCATCTTTTAGATTGTATATCTTCTACATTATAGATAGATAAGATAGATTAGAGATCAAGATGATATCCAGATCTATATTTAATCCCAGATATGCCACGGTTTTGAGAAAACTATCTCTTATACCAACAACCGCTTCATCCCAATCTGCATCTGCATCTCAACAAAACCAACAACAACAACAACAACAACCACAGCCGCTGCAGCAACTGCAGCGTTGTTATTTGCATACTCATAACGGGAATACCAATGCCAGTAATAATAATAATATTAATAGCAATGGAGACCAGATGAGATTTTATTCAACTGCTGAAAACAACAACGGCAAAGATACTTCCACCACCAAAGTGGATCTGTCAACTGTAACAAAGACAAAAGAATTACTGAAAAATACTTTAACTCCAACAGAGATCTCCATTGACAATCAAAATTCCACCACAACACCAAAAAAGATGAGTTTAAAAGAAAAAATTCAACATGAAATTCAACATTATAAAGATGGTACTAAATTATTTGGTTATGAGATGAAGGTGAGTTTTAAATTACTTTTAAAGATGACTGCAGGTTATGAATTGACAAGAAGAGAAAGTTCTCAATTATCACGTACTTTACAAGATGTATTACGTATCATTCCATTTTCTCTGTTCATCTTGATCCCATTTGCAGAATTATTATTACCAATTCTGTTACGTATCTTTCCAGGTTTGTTACCATCAACTTATGAATCCACTGCAGATAAGAAGAAGAAGAAACAACTGTTATTTACCACACGTAAGAAGACATCTGATTTCATCCAACGTACAGTAATTGAAACCGGTTTAAAAATCCCCAAAAAAATTAATGATGATCAAAAGAGAAAATTTGTTGAATTTTTTAGAATTATTAATCAACATGATGCTAAACCAAGTCGTGAACATTTACTTACCGTTGCCAAATGTTTTAAAAATGATCAAGTTTTGGATAATTTATCAAGACCACAATTGATGGCAATGGCAAGATATATGAATTTGAGACCATTTGGTACTGATCCAATGTTACGTTATCAAATCAGATATAGACTTTTACAATTGATGAAGGATGATAAACTGATTGATTATGAAGGTGTTGAAAGTTTATCAATTCCAGAATTACAAAGTGCATGTGCATCACGTGGAATTAAAACCTCAGCAGTATCACCACTGCGATTACGTGATGATTTGAAAATTTGGTTAGATTTGAGATTAAGACAAAAAATACCTAGTTCATTATTAATCTTATCAAGTACATTTACCTATGGAGAACATGCTGATGATTTGGATAGTTATTATGATGCATTATTAGCAGTGTTGAGTAGTATACCGGATGAAGTTTATAACGTTACCAAACTGGAGATTGAAGAATTGGATGCTAAATTGAAATTGGAAGTTTTGAAAGAACAAGATGAATTGATCAAGGATGAAAATGAACAACAAAAGAATCCAATTAAAGATGATTTGAAATTGGATGAATATGAACAAGAAGAAGATGGGGATCTGAATAATAACAATAATGATGATGTCAAAAAGGGTGAGAAACAAGAGACCAAGAAGATGGTTGAAAAATGATGATTATATTTATTTTATCCTATTTATTATATAGTTAAATGGGCTTTTCAATTGAAAAGTTGGTCAAACAAAAAAAAGAAAAAGAAAAAGAAAACAACTCTTCAAATTTACAAACATCAAAAATAAAAAAATAAAAATAAAAATAACATATTCTTTTTGAAAACTAAATACATCACTTACTCTCACAGATTATTACTATGATTTTTTATCATCTTTACAATATTCTTTACAAATCTGAATTGCAAAAAGGTAAAAAAAAGACATGAAAAAAGGTGATTGTTTTTACATCCCTCTTTTTTTTTTTTTTTT
>JAJLSQ010000113.1:0-23202 GCA_030567715.1 Nakazawaea wyomingensis | reverse complement strand
ACCGATTGAAAAATTCTTAAACTTTATTACATGATATACATTGGACAAAAAGAATGTTCAATAACGATTTCATATATATAAATATAAATTGAGCTGTGGACTGGCTCTTAATTTGTATTTTACCGATATTTGATGTGGAGAAGAAATTTTAAAATATGGGAGAGCTGCAGATATTGATGATATGATTGATTGGGTACGTATGTGGGGATGAAATTGGGGAGATTATACTAGGTGAATATGAAAGGAATCCAGTTTATAGGTTATCTAATGATCTCGATAGTGTTATTCAGTTGAGTGATTACTTGGCTAGTAAAATTGTCAAGTTGGTTGAATAGTTATTTCTATTTATTTATCTATTTATTTATCTATTTATTTATTCTAATATTTATTCATTCAATAAAAGATGTCTTATCCTATAAATGATTTTATCGATTATGATCAGTTCAATGAGTGAATAGCTTCCATTGTATTGAATACTTGTAATTTCTTGTTAATTATGGTTGAAGATAATCATTTAAAATCATTTTAATAATGCAATAGTTGTAGATTAAATAATCATATATATGGTTTTTAGTTATCGGTGCACACCCCAAATTTGTATTGTATTCAAAGTATACATCCTATACAACAAGTTGTTCTAAATCACATCTTGTCATCAAGATCTTATCCAACAATTCCCATACATCACAATTCAGTCTCATCAAATCCATACTATCATCACTCAACACTCGTAATACTGCATTCTTCTTGATCAAATTCATCAATTGAACCAAATGAGCACTATTATTACCAGAACAAAATCCATCATATGGTTGTTTCCCCGTTGCGGTATGTAATAGTATTAATCCGGCACTATAAAGATCGGTATGATATGTATGTTGTGAATTTTTTTTTTTGTTTGGCAGTAATTGTAATAATTCTGGAGCCATGAATTGTAAAGTTGTCTCCAGTTGGGAAAAATAATGATTATCATCATCTTCTTCATCTCTTTCAGAAACAAATCTCAGTGATGAAAAATCACAAATTTTGAAAATTTGATCAATTGGATTATACAAAATGTTTGAAGTTTTCAAATCACAATGAACAATTTTTAAATTTTTCAAAATTTTTAAAGATTTGATCAAAGTATGGTATAAATTATACCAATTTTCCTTACCGATTGGTAGTACCTCTGACGAAGATGGTATCAATGTCCCAATATATGTCTCCAAATCCACATCCATTCTCTCTAATAATATTCCAAATCTAGCATTATCACCTAATTCATTCAACCACATAGCTCCATAAAACCCAATAATACAATTACTATTATTATTTGCATAATTATCATCATCATGGATCAATTTTAAAATTATTGCCTCTTTTTTCATAATTTTATTTTTATTCTTATTCAAAGCCATTTTAACAACTTTATTCGATATTGTCTCTCCATTTGATAATAATAATCGACAACCATGTACACGGGAGTTTGAGCCTTGACCAAGGATTTCAGGTGATACTGACACTATCCCAGGTGGTAGAAGCATTTGCAGAATCATAAATTCATCTTGTAAATTACGTTTTGTATTTGGACTTGTCTTTGTTGTTGTTACAAAATTTGGGAAAGTGGCAGTTGATGGAGTTGTTGGAGTGGGGAGTTGTTGTTGTTGATCAAGAGGTTGTGGTTGTTTGATCAGACATGGGGTACTAGGCGGCGAGAACTTGTCTCTGGTCTGTGATTCCGGAGTCTCCATGATTATATATATATATATATCTCTCTCTGTTTATTATTATTTACTTCATCTACTTATCGTATATATGACTCTATCTCTCTCTCTTTCTTTTTCTTTCTTATCTTACAGTTTTTTTTTTTTGTTTCGTTTTTTATCATTATTAGATATACAGTACACTACTCTCTCATAGTCTGATAGTCAAATCAAACCATCTATTCTTATCCCATTGTATCATCTTATGATTATTACTCATCATCTTTTTAAAGGGTAAGAATTTGAAACTATGGATCAATCTTTGTGTCAATTTCACATCATCAACTGTTATACCATCAATAGCGCCTTTGTTATTCTTCATTTGATTATCCCCCGACAAGGCAACATGTAACATCAATTGTAACAGTTTCAAATAAATTGAATGCAATATAGAATTCTTCAATTTAAGTCTCAGTGTATATCTATGTGTTAAACGTGTTTGTCTGATCAAAGATATAGATGTCTGTCTTCGTCTATTTTGCCTTTTAGTTGCTGATAAACTAATTGGATTAAACGCTGTTGGATCTGTAATATACCCATTGTAAAAGGCAAAACGGAGTGCTCGTATGATTCTCTTCACAAGTCGGTATCGAGAATATCTCGGGGGTGGTAATGATCTCATTCCCTTTTTAGAGGAGAATGGATAACTAGTTTATTTTAATTCCAGCCATATCATCCATACATACATATATATGAGATATGATAAAAATCTCTTCTTATCAGATTCTCTATTTTTTTTTCTTTCTTTTTATCGAATAAAATGACTGAACATTCAATTTGATTGGAAACATATCTATATATAAATATCTATATATAAATATCGATATATTCATATTTGAGGTTTACAAAACAAAAAAAACGTGATATCAAAGGGTATTATGAGAACGGATTGATTTGGTAATTTTTATTCCCCACTTATCGAAAAAAAAAATATATATATATATATACATCTAATAATCATCACCATCATCATCATCATCACTCCAACCATATTCATATTCACCTAAACAACCTTCAATCTCATCCACGTATAAATCTCTTTCATCTCCACGCATCATTTTTTGTACAAACAATTTCCAATCTTTTAAAACAGGTCTTATACGATTAATTCCAATCCCCATCCCTAATTTATAATTATTATTATCATCGACAATGGTATCCAGTACCGATTGTGGGAATGAATCTAATGTATTAAATGGGATATCTAGATTATATTGTAATAAACCGCGTGCTGATGTTCCTTTCGATATCAATTCGTTGAATTCTTTTGAATCAAGATCATCTTCAAAATCATCTTCAACTCTTTGTATATAACTCTTGCTAAAAATATGTTCAATTCGAGTCTTTTCCTTACTTCCTCTTTTTCTTTTCCTTTCGGATACCATTAAATCATCACTAAAAAATGACTTATTCAAATCTATAGATTTCTTATGTTTTCTAGATGATAATTTCAAATCTGTCACCAATTTCCTCTTCAGTTCACCCATTGTAATTCCATTGATATAATCATCCATAGATACAACAACATCTCCCGATGTCTTGGCATATAACAGATTAACATTTTCAAATGCCATAGATAACAATGCCAGACTTTGCCACATACTTTCACTACTATGTTGATTCACATCAAGATCCATCGGTACAAACATCGATGATTGCAACATACAACTCATCGTTGATTTTACCTTTGTTGAAAATCTTAATCTCAGTTCCGCTATACCAATATCATCATCTGTTGTGTGATTGTATAACCCCCATACAGTTATTGCCGTCTTGGGTAAATATTCATCTCGTATATCAACCAACATTGTTTCACAAACACCTCCCCATGAATTATCCATCTCAGATATCAAATTTATCCCGGATAAATTATCACATCTTTCCAACATCATACGGAAACAATCATCCATGAAATTCATCTCATTTGTCTCTTTGAATTCTTGAACACCATATTCGAAATCAATCACTTTGCGATTCATATCAGATTTCAATACTGTCTGTTGATGATTATGATGACCCATCACAGGCTTTTTATCATTGATCCAATGATGCATCTGTTGAAACGATATAGGGTCATAGATCAATCGAGTATAATCTGTCCAATATTTGGTATTATTCGTATTTAACAATATTGGTTTACCCTTTTCCTCCTTCTTGATTAAAGGTGATGATGTCACACCTGAATCTAACATCTTTTGATAATCATTTTTCAAAACTCGATCTTGTAATTGGATTTTTTCAACTTCACCAATTAAAGAATTTGGTTCTTCTTCATTTGTAATTGGGGAATATTCGTATTTGGACAAGGATCCATATCCATTCTCTGCATCAAGTAAGATCGTACGTGGAGTATAAGATACAGTATTATTAAAGGAATTCACCACAGGTTGTAAAAAAACTTGTGGATCAATCTTGGTTTTTGGTTTCTTCTCCGTCTTGTTTGTGTGTCCACCGGAGTAATCGAGATACAGTTCTTGTTGGTTATTGAAATGGCATTGTAAATGTCCTGCTGATTGAGAAAGACAAATGTTGATGATCTCCTTCATTTTGTGGCTCTAAATATATATCTGATCTATCTGATCCATCTCTACAACATTAAAAATATTTCCAAGTGAAAATTGAAAAAAAAAAAAAAAAAAAAAAAAAGAGAGACGAGATGCCAAAGGAGATACGTGGTCAGAATCATCATCTATCTATCAATCATCATCTTTTTCAATTACATAATTGGCTGCAGACACCACTTACTACACACACATATATATATATATACATATAGATGAAATTGCCTCTAGTACTGCTACTCTCGCTCTTCATATGCCTTTGCTATGACTTTGTCCTCGCAGAACTGGACTATTACAAGATCCTTGGAGTATCAAAGGATGCCGATGAGAGAGAGATTAAAAAACTGTACAGACTGCTAAGTAAAAAATATCATCCTGACAAAAACCCTGGAGATGATGAGGCTCATGAGACTTTTATCATGATTGGTGAACTGTATGAAGTATTGAACGATCTGGATAAGAGATCATTATACGATAGATATGGTGAAGATGGGGTTAAAAATGGTGGTGGTCTGCAAAGGCAACAACAACATAACCTGTTCAACCCATTCGAACAGTTCTTTGGTGGGCAATTCAACCAACAACTGCGGCCAGGTCATGGGGGGAAACCTAAAGGTCAAGATATTCAAACTTCGATGACATTTACATTAAAAGAATTTTATAACGGTGCTACAAAGGATTTTCAAGTTGAATTACAAGATATTTGTGATGTTTGTAAAGGTACTGGTTCAAAAGATGGCAAGACACATACTTGTTCATCATGTCAAGGTCATGGTATTAAGATTATTAAACAACAGATTGCGCCAGGTATGTATCAACAATTTCAAACTCATTGTGATAAATGTGGTGGAAAGGGTAAAATTATAACACATCAATGTTCAAAATGTCATGGAGCTGGAGTTTATAGAAATATAAGATCAAATCATGTCAATGTTATGCCTGGAACACCAAGAGATCATGTCGAAGTTTTGAAAGGTGAACTGGATCATTCTCCTGATTGGATTCTGGGTGATTTATTAGTTTCAGTGGTGCAAGATTCTATAAATGATAATTTGGGATATGTTAGAGTTGGAGATAATTTATATCGTAAGGAAGTTTTATCATTAAGAGAACTGGTATTGGGAGGTTGGTCACGTGAAATACCATTTTTAGACGAGTATGATTCACATATCATTTTACAAAGAGGTAAAAATGATGTTGTACAAAATGGTGAAGTTGAAAGATTTGTAGGGAAAGGTATGCCAAAATTTGGTGATAATGAAGGTGAATTTGGTGATTTATTTGTGGAATATCTTGTCATTTTACCTCAAAAATGGAATTTGTCCAAGGATGAACTATAATAATCTATACAATTTATATATATAAATATATAGAATATGTTGCACTATCTCTTTCTGCTTCAATTATCAGAAAGATAATAATACATCTGGAAAATTATTTATAGAATAAGTCTTATCGTCAACTTCTTTATCGATTTCATATACTTTTAGACTTTTTTTTTTTTGTCCTTTTTTTCTCTCCATCATCTATTTCACATCTGAATTTTCATTCTCCTTCCAATTCGACGATCCATCAACATACACCTCACGTTTCCATATCTCCACTTTAGCCTTGATCTGTTCCAAAACTTGTCTTGCTGCATCCCATCCTTCTTCTCTATGCGTGGTACTCAATGCAATCATCACACTATCTTGCATAACAGGTACCACACCTAATCTATGTCCAATCATCACTTTATGAATCCGTTTATCATTTAAATCATCGGTAAAATCTTGACGCAGTTGAATGGCAATTCGACAAAGTGTCTTGAGGGCAAGTTGATGATGCGATTCATACGAGAGTTGAATCACTTTCTTATCTTCAAACGAATCTCTTGTTGTACCTCCAAAATATATCACAGCTCCTGCTTGTGGTGATTTGACAAAATTTATGAATTCAATACAGTTGAGTTCGTTTGTGGTGAGAAATATCTTGATATCTGGATCATTATCTAGAAGCGTTGGTGATGCTTCCCATACAGTAGTTGACATTTCTTTGAGTGTTTTATGATTTATTTTTTGATTTGTGTTATATCATCTTATCTCTTACTACTCTTATCTCTCTTTAAATCGTTGGTTTTTGTTTGCAATAATATTATTGGTGTGTGTGGCACGACTGTTTTTTTGAAAAAGATGCATCCCTTTCCTATATATGTGGTAACGGTTAACTTATACACATACATCATTATTCGCACTTGCTAATGGTTTAAATTGCAAGGCAAATAAACAAAAAATGAAAAAATATTGCTTAATTGTCTGGATTTTAAAATCTCATCAAGTTTTTCCTTCTTTTTTTTTTTTTTTCGTTGTTCGTTTGATTGCCAGAGGAGCTCGATTTCATCATCGATTTTTATGCATCCCTCAATGGAAGACATGATTCCACTAAGATATATTATCACTATCCGGTCACTCAAATATGTTCTGGCAGACTTTAATAGATATGCATAACTACAGATTATCTGGATAGTGTGATAAGCTTTATTAAACAGGAAAACAACAACATATAAGAAAACAATTACTGTTCTTTCTTCCCACTAAGAGGGAAGTTTTGGTATTATCGTCCGGTATCTGGAACCGCGCTTGTTTCAAACGTATATCTTTGTGTCTTATGAACAGATTATCATAGAGCAGATCAAAAAAAAAAAATTATTGCATGTATCTATCGGAATCTTTCTTCTGATCTGTATATTGTTCAAATAATACATAAAAGGGAGAAACTCAAAACACAATGTATTTTTATACAAATTCTTCAAACTACGAACTGAACATTGATTTTTGAAATGGTAAATTCATGGAAACCAATAAACGTATATCTTTCGTTACCCCAAGAATTGAAGATTCAAGTCTTGCAATGCCTTGCAAATCAATTCGATCTCGAAAATTTACTGTTGGCTCTCCCATTTCCACATCAACTACTAGTAGAAAGATTCATCTCTAAAAGAGTCTGTATCTTTCAAAATCTGTCATTGGAGAACAAATCCCATGGTGAAACCATATTCCCAAATGATTCTTACCGTTCCATCTCCATTGATGGTGTATGTTCTCCACCCATTACAAGTCCAGTCCATGATCTTGAGTACCTTGGGGCAAGAAAGGCATGTATGATCCATGATCCAAGTGCCATTGCAAATTTGTTTCAATCATCAGAAGCTGAAATTTATTTCCAAGATTTGAGAAGAATAAAATTGGAAGGTGAAGTCATCAATAGATGGGAAGTTGATGATATATTTCAAAAATTTACCAATGCTGAAAAATTGATTGTATGTGGGATCTTACCAGGCTTATTACCACGATTGGAGATGTGTTATAACTTGGTTGAATTGAGTCTTGAAAATTGTTTGTTGAATTCCATGAAGGCTAATTGGCCTCAGGCACCTAATTTGAAAAAACTTAACTTGTCAAGAAACCAATTAACTATAATCGATCGTGGAATTGGTGAATATAAAAATTTACAAGTTTTATCATTTGATAACAATGACAAATTGACCAAAGTTTCCCCGGGTTTGTGTTTGTTGCCACAATTAAAAGTTTTAAATGTGAATAACACAAAATGTGGTGATGATATCTTTAGTGCCGAATCGACTTTATCCTTACAACATTTGAAGAAATTATACCTGAACAATTCACAACTGAATCATATAAACAATTTGTACCGGTTCCCCATGTTGGAATACTTGGATTTGGGACAGAACTCGTTAGGTGGTGTACCTAATATGCACGATAATGTCCATTTGAAAATTCTCAAGTTGCAAAATTGTGGAATCAGTTTTATTGAGAATTTGGATAATTTGATAAATTTAAAAGAGTTGGATTTGGCCAATAATTTGATCAAGGTTGTTGAGAATTTAAACAATTTATTCAATTTAGAAACTTTGGACTTGTCCCAATGTGTCATCCATTTCTTGGATCATTTAGAAAATTTAATCAAGTTGAAAAAATTGATGGTGAATGGGAACAAGATTAAAAAAATTTATGGATTAGATAATTTGGTAATGCTACAAGAACTCCATCTCAATGAGAACAAACTAGAAGATGTTTGTTGCTTGCATGGTGTTTACAACTTGGTTTATCTCGATATTTCCAACAACAAGTTTCTTCCAATCGCAGCAGACCTTGCCCCACTTACCCAATTGGAAACTTTGGATATAAGAAACTCTTCCGTGGGGAAATTGGATATTTCTAAATCCAAATCACTTTCAATTTTGCAACTGGCTGGTTCAAAAATTTTCAAGATTGAAGGTTTGGAAAATTTGGTTGATTTAAAACTTCTTGACTTGAGCAATACAAAGATTTCCAAATTAGAAGGATTGGAAACGTTGATGAATTTGAAATTCTTGGATGTGAGTAATACTTCAATCCAAAAGGTTGAAGGTTTATCTAATCTTCATCTGTTGAAGTACTTGTTTTTAAGTGGAACTTTGATCAAGAAGATTGAAGGATTAGATTCTTTAACTTCTCTAGAACACTTAAATTTGTCCAAGAATTTGACCCTCAATCAAATAGAAGGATTTCAAAATTTGAATCAATTGAAGTGGTTGGATTTATCTCGATGTAAAATTCAACTGATAACTGGATTGGAAAATTTGATCAATCTTCAATATTTGGACTTGTCAGGGAATAATATTTTGAGGATAAATGGACTCGAAAAGTTGAGTTCTTTGCAATACTTGAATTTGAAATACAATTGTATAAGTGTTATCGAAGGTTTGTCAAATCTTGAGAAATTGGAAACTCTTAATCTATCATCCAATGATATCAAAAAAATTGAAAATCTTAATCAATTAACCTCACTCAAAAATTTATCATTATCAAGAAATTTTCTTCTCTTCTTTTATAGTCTTGGTCCACCTTGTTCATGGTTTAAAAATGTGAATTTAATTCCAGGTTTTTTCTCGGAGACAAGTTGGGATTTTATTGAAAATTTGGAAGAATTTTCCATCGATGGTGCGAGACCCGATTTTAAATGGCATGAAGGTCAATCCCTTGAAGAAAGATTGGATGAGATTAGGGGATCTATATTTCATACTTGTGAGGTGATCACGGCAATTTATCAATCTTGATTATTCAAAAAAAAAAAAACTAATTTGACAAGTTGGACTTATCTAATATTCATTCCTCAAAAGCAAATTGGAAAACATGATATTGAGAATATCAACACGGGAGGAGTTATTTTATATCCTATTTGCTTCTCCTCTTGATATCGTCAAGAAAGTGAACAATTAATAATTCATATTGAATAAGTTAGCTCAAATTGGGAAAGAAGAGACCAATGACCTTAATTATTTTGAAATAGGGGTCATTATTATTTCTCGATCTAAAAAAGAGGATATTTCTGCTTCGGGAATCTCTCTCATCAAATTAACATACATATATATTGGTGTAAACATACACTACTTTTGGGGCAATCTTTTTTTTTTTTGTTTTATCTATTTTTGACACAGTAGCGCAAAAAAGAATAGCCGCTTATCAAGTGGATGATCTCTTAATGTTGGTTCAATTAACACAAAAAACTATGGAAGGTTTCATCTGTATTATCGAGCTCTATCGATTGTGAAAACACTAGAGAGTGTCAAACTTATCTTCCTTGCCACAAGAATTACTCGAAACTCGAAGCCATGCAACATTTCACAACCGAATCAGATCTCCAAAACTTGCTACTTGCTCTCCCATCACGACATCAGCCGCTCGTACAAAGAATCATCTCTGAACGTGTCCGGATAGTGGAAATCCGGCAGCTCTGGACACCTGGGATGTATAATTTCCCATATCTCCCAACTCATTCCATTACCTCTGATGGTGTATGTCATCCAGCGATAGTGAATCCCGTATGTGAGCTCAATTTTTACTGTGGGAAGATGAAGTATTTAGTACAAGGCCCGAGTCTCCTCAAACAATTGTTCGAATCACCAGATGTCCAAAAATATTTTCGAAACTTAAAGGAGGTACAGCTAGATGTAGGTGAGAGTATTGATCAAGATGAGTTGGAGTTTGTTCTTGGAAAATTGGGAAAAGTTAAAAAGTGAGATTGTACGGGCGGGGTCTTTCGAAAGTTTTTGCCACAAATGCCTTTTTTGCAACAACTTGGTTGTATGAATCCAAAATGCTCAAGCCTGGTCTATGAGATATGATTGGCCCCAGGCTCCTAATTTTAAAATACTTGATCTATCACGAAACGAGCTCCACGAAATCGATAATGGTATTGGAATATACAAAAAGTTGCAAGTCTTGTCCTTCAATAATAATCGATCGTTTCCCTCAGAAGCTGTGAATTGCTTACCAGAGTTGGAAGTGATTGATATGAGTTTTACGCTTTGTGCTGATGAAATCTTTGGTAGGTGATCATTGTTATCCTTACCTGGGTTAAACACCTGTGACGTACGAATCTGACTCATATAAGTGGTTTGAACCGGTTTCCGAAGTTAGAATACTTGGATCTAAGTGAGAACTCGGTTTGTCATTTACAGATGATACCAAAAGCCACACAGTTAAAGGTGCTTAAATTAAATTTTTGTGGGTTGGGTTCATGTTAATTTGAAAGATTTGGGAAATTTAGTTCATTTGAGAGAGTTGGATTTGTCCAATAATTACATCAACCAAATGCCAATCCTGATTGGGTGAAAAAATTTAACTAATTTGAAAATATTGGTGTTCAATAATGTGAGGGATCTAGGAGTGAGTGAGTTAAATGATTTGGTACTGTTGCAAGGACTTCACCTTAGCAACAACAAGTTGGAAGACATTGATGAGTTGAAATTTCTCAACTTGGTGTATCTCGATATCTCTCACAACAGTATTTCATCTCTCACCAAATTGACAATATTTCGTGCGCAATACTTGGATGTCTTGAAAAGTAAGGTATTTGAGACTTTAATTCTGTCTCATTTGAATATCGATGAGATTAAAGGGTTGACCAAGTTGGTGAATTTGAGACATCTTAATTTGAGCTGCACCAAGATCACCAAGATTGAAGGGTTGGAAAATTTGATAAATTTGAGATATCTTAATTTGAGCTTCGTAAAGCTCCACAGGATTGAAGGATTAAACACATCTACAACTCCTAGACTTATACTCTACCAAGGTCTTCAATACCATAGAAGGATTAGAAAGTTTGAAAAACCTCCAATATTTGAACTTGTCCTGGACTTCCATTTGCCTGATAAGTGGGCTTGACTCATTGTCTTCTTTGAAAGAATTGCTTTTGAGTAACAATTACATAGAGAAGATTGAAGGATTGTCATGTCTTAAAAACTTGGAAACTCTTGAACTCTCTTGCAATAATATTAAAAAGGTGGAAAATCTTGATCAAATGATCTCACTCAAAAATTTAATTTTATATGGTAACTGCTCTGTCTTTACTTATGACAGCTTCAAAGAATTCAATTGGCATTTTATAGCAAATTTAGAAAATATTTCCATCTCTGATCCTGAGAAATACTTTAACTCCCAGTGGTAAGTGGGTCGTTCATTTGGAGAAAAATTAGATGAAATTCGAAAGTTCTTTAAAAAAAATTTGATATCTGATTGATATAATTATAAAAGAATTTGTTGTACAGCGTGGTTTTTTCCCTGATGCATATTTTATGTTAGAATATAAGTTAAATCCCTTCCTGGGGTATTAACTCGAGTGTTCTATTTTACTATTAAGTTATCCATTGGTGAGAGTATGCTAATCATGGTGATCAAATTTATATTTTGAGTCAGCTCATAATATATATATATAACTGTAGAGGTACCTTCAATCTATGCTCTACCTACGTGGAACTGAAATAGTATTATGTACAGTAAAATGTTACAAACTGTTCGTACTTGTAATAAAAAATTTTGCTTTGAGTCAGCTGACAACTTTAATTTCCCAAACATTCAACATATAATAAAGAGATAACTTCATCATACTGCACGTCTCAAATTTACGGTGGTTGTAAAAAGAAAGAAAAAACTGCATTGATGATATCATAAGAACGGCCAATAACTATATGTAATGACACAATAATGTGATCAGACAAAAAAAAAAAATATCAAATGATTTTGCCCAGGATCGAACTGGGGACGTTCTGCGTGTTAAGCAGATGCCATAACCAACTAGACCACAAAACCATTTTGATGTTTGAAATTCAAGCTCTGTTCATAATACCCAGGATGTTTTAGCTCATTTTTTTGCAAAAAAAAATTTCTCTGGGCTATATATAAGTAATAAATCCATATTTGATTTGATTTGAATTTCTGGGAGACAGTAATGACAACTCAGCGATGATACTTTACTGTTAAAGCTCTTCTGAGCTTTTTTCCTTAGCTTCTAGTTGCCACATCACCGCTCAGATTTATATTTTACTATTTTATATAGTCGTTATATAGCCCTCTGGGTTATATATTGGGAAATCCATATTTGATTTATCCATATTTGATTTATCCATATTTGATTTGATCTGAATTTCTATAATTTGATTTGCTAATCGAGAGATGGAGCATTATTTGGCACTTCAAAATGAAATATCTTTTAGATATTTATCATTCTCTTATATTCCTTCCATTTATCGCTTCTACTCTATCATTTATTATTAACTTAAAACCGATAATTCTCTTAGATTCCTTTATTTTTTCAACTTGAAATTAGTCCAGTTATGTAGCCGCATATCAAATTGATATTATGGTTTGATATCAGATAACTAGAAGATGATTTGGTATGTGTATGCGACGATCATCAGTTTCAGATATATAATAGTAGAAAAGAATCAATCAAATGTTTTCTGTTTTTTTTTTTTTTTTTTTTTGCTTTTACATAAACAAACAAAAAGAGTAAATTGGATGAATAGTTCCATGTTGTGAATCATAGTCATCACCCACCTCGTCGACGAAGTAGCATGATCCAGACAGTTTATAGCCTATTCTTCCATAGTAGAGGAATGGGCAGACAAGTATTGAGGAGACACTCCACAACAAATAATGTGCCGTTTAGCGAGAAGCACAAGTTTAATAGCAGACTAGGTGCTATAATCACCCAATTGGACATGATTGCACCTCGGTTTGAATTCACCAAAGATGAAATTGAGATAATCAATCATCCTGTGACCTTCTATGATACTTTGAAGGAGAAGATTTCGACGGCCAAATCGAGAGTATTTTTGAGCACTTTGTACATTGGCAAATCAGAAGATGACTTGATCAATTGTTTGTCAACACTGTTGGATAAAAATAAAGATTTGAAAGTGCATATCTTGGCCGATGCTCTCCGATCAACGAGGGAGAGTCCCAAGTGGAGCTCTGCTTCATTGTTACTGAAGTTGGTAGAACAATTTGGAGACCAAAGAGTTGACGTCAGATTATACCATACTCCTCATTTAAAAGGTATAGAGAAGGCATTGTTACCACGTAGGATAAACGAAGGTTGGGGTTTACAACATATGAAATTGTATGGATTTGATGATGAAATTATCCTCACGGGAGCCAATTTATCGGAAGATTATTTTACAAATAGACAGGATAGATATTATGTTTTCAAACATCAAAAATTGACCGATTATTATTTCGGTATACAACAACTGATCGGTTCTTTGAGTTATAAACTCCATGAATCTTCCAGTGCTAAAAATTATCGATTGTCGTGGCCTACATCCAATAAATCGTCAGAACCACATATGAATTTGGAGAGATACATCTCTGATGCCACGTTTTTGTTAGGGCCAATTTTGAAGCAACAACAGCAAGTGGAGAAGACCGATAACAACAAAGAAAGAGATATCACCACAGTGGTGTATCCGGTATCACAGTTCACTCCGTTGTTGAAGCCTGACTTATCGACAGAGAAACCTGCAATATTGAGATTGTTGTCCTCGTTGGATGAACACTCGATGAAATGGACTTTTACAGCTGGTTACTTCAACATGCACCCTGAGATCCAAAAGAAATTATTGAATTCGGTCCTGATGGGGAACATCATTACTGCATCTCCAAAGGCTAATTCGTTTTATCAGTCAAAGGGAATATCGAAATACCTCCCAGAACTGTACTTGTACTTGGCCAAGAGATTCATCCTGGATATACAAAGATTGAAAAAACAGAATTTGATCCATGTCAATGAATGGCAAAATGGGGTAGTCAACACACCCAGTGGATGGTCATACCATGCCAAGGGTATATGGATCAATAACTCTGGTGACATGGTGCCCTCCATCACCGTTGTTGGCTCGTCAAATTATACCAGGAGAGCGTATTCTTTGGATTTGGAATCCAATGCAGTGGTAATAACTAGAGATGAAAAGTTACAAAAACTGATGCAGGATGAGATTGACAACTTGATGGTGCATTCAAAGGAGTTGAAATTGACTGACTTTGATACAAATGACAGGCATATACGGAAGGGTGTTATCTTGGCCACCAAGATTGTTGGAGACAAACTCTGAAAAGTTTTGAATATAGTGTGTATAAAAAGGGAAATTTAAAACCAAAATAGAATTTATTACTCAATATGGTAATCAATAGAGAAAAATTCATTACAAAAGAGAAAAAAGAAAAAAAAATTTAACAGCGGTAAAGTTGTTGTTGTTTTAGTTGTTTACATTCATTCATTCACAAGAAAGACATATACATTCATTCTTCGGTATCAACAATCCGATCAACTCAGATATAAAGTCAAACCCATAATCCATAAGGATGGATGAATACGATGAGAATCTCACATTGAGTGACAACAGATACTACAACAGTTTTTTGCACTCCAAGAACCGTATCACATCGACCTACCAAGCTTACTTGGATAAGACGACACCGTACATAATCCAAAGATGGGCCATCTTTTACATCTTGGTATTTAGCTTCATGCTGAGAATCTATTATACAGAGGGTTGGTATATCATCTGCTACACGTATTCAATCTACTTGTTGAATTTGTTCTTGGCCTTTTTGACGCCAAAATTTGATCCTTCATTGGAGCAAGCGATGAACGACGAGACAATGGAGGAAGGCACTTCCAATTTGCAAGAAGAAGAGTTCAAGCCATTCATCAGAAGATTGCCAGAATTCAAGTTCTGGTATCGTGGGATCGTTGCTACAATATTGGCCTTGGTTGGATCTTTTATCAATATTTTGGATGTCCCTGTATTTTGGCCTATACTTTTAGTCTACTTTATCGTTTTGTTTACACTCACAATGAGAAAACAGGTCCAACATATGATTAAGTATAGATATATTCCATGGGATTTGGGTAAACGGAAGTACGGTAAATGAGAGAATATGTGTGTGGGATTTTTTTTTGATGTTGTCACTACTTCAAAACCGCTATAAATTCCTAGGAGTCAATCATGATGGCAATGAATTATGGAAATTTGGAGAAGAAATCTCCAATTTGATTCCCACCAGATAATATGACAATTCTTTTTGCCATCTGAATATATTTATGCTCTTATTGCATGCATTCTTGAGCTTAAAAACCTTAAGCATTTACTACCATCTTATGGTTTAATCTTTTTTTTTTTTTGCACTTTGAAAAGACTCAAAATTTGTCAGATTTCCTGGTCAAAATGAAGAAGGGAAGTTCATGAATAAATAAGGCATGAAACTATGAGTTGTTTCTCTGAATTTTTCTGTGCCCCTTCATGACTTGATCAGTTGTATATATATATATGCTTTTAATGTTGGACTGATTTTATTTTCCATAATGCCCAATCAATGTGAACTTAGTTGTAAATGCCTGAGAAACTCATGGAATCATCGCTTGGTGAATGCAAATTTTCTCAAGTTCGCTTTATGATTTTGAAATCCAAATGTAATATTACTCCAAAAGAAAAATTAAACCAGATTGAGCTTTTTTTTCAATCTTCTTCTCTCCTCACAGCCAACAATGATTGTTTTCGTTTCAAGTTATAAATTATTTCAGTATTTCAGAGTATCAGTCGGTCTGTACAAAATCCCATCAAAGTTCCCCTTCTTCGCAATTGGTAAACATCCAATTTGAGAATAAAGAAAAAATCGATCTCACATTAATCTTTCGATAGGCAGATAGAAAGTAAATAAAGCAACAAGTTGGCCAATATACCTTCTGGGAAAAGATAGCTACAAGTGAACCTAATCCATTTCTCAGAGATTTTTGAATAATGTTATAAAAAAAGATTATATATCTTATATTTTGATTTTCCCTTACAACCCAATCTGAGAGAAAAAGAAAAAAAAAATGCTAACTTAACCCATATTCACCAAATCTCCTAGATCACCTCCAATCTCAAATTTTCATTTATCCTTTCTTGTCATTATTGAAAAGCTTGTAATTTTATAGAGTCCCTTTATATTACATAGCATTGATTCAGATTGATATTTCGGATGCTACTTTATGATAGTCAGTTTAGGATATTTAGCACTACCTCTTCTTTTTCCATTGATACCCTTCTATAGTCCCCTTTTCTTTTAACCTCAAAATTTTGAGGATATCTAGGGTTAATCAGACAGTTCTTTAGGTCCATAAATTATCATTACTTGTTCCAAGAAAAAATTTCTGGTGCAAGACTGGCTGGTGTGTGAATTCAAAACAAAAATTTTTATAATATTTTTTGGAAAGAAGTGTATGAGGAAAGGTCTGTGCAAACTCATGAAATATAGCAGCTTCGAAGTATAGTCGAAATAATGGGATCACCACAGGGGCAGAATTATCTGTCCGTTGGCTGTCAGATTTGTTACTGATCACACTACTATTATATGTGACTGGAAATTGTGACAACACTGGCTCATAAAGTTGCTATTATTCGTTTAAATATGGCACTGGCTTGTAAATAACACTAGTTGCTCGCCAAAATAATACTGGCTTGAAGAAGTGTGGATGGTCAGTAACTAATGTCGCTGTTGATAAAACTATTACTTTATATTTTGATTTAATAAAGTAAGACCTTGATTCTTGATGGATTCTTTAAGATTATACAGGAAATTAGGGATAAACTTCTCCATTTATATATGGTACAGATTTAACCATCTGTTGATTTATTGAACAGTATCACCAGATTCAACTATAGCGTCTTTCTCTTTTCTAAAATCTTCCAGATCTCATGACACTTCTAGGTCATGTAATATACTCTTACATCACAATCAAATTTTTTGTTATGCATTCTGCTTTTACTATTCTTTTTCAAATCAAAGTGAAACAAATGAATTACGAAATTTTCTCAAATTGAAATTATTAAATTTATACTGAGTGTCCGTCAGGAGCCAAAGATGAAAGAGTTGACAAATTGTTGATGTTACGTCAAGACGGTTAATTGAAATTTATTATAAAACATTCCTTGAATAAATATTTGAATAAATTGCGATGAGAAGATATTAATGGGTTGAAGCCTCAAACAAGGTTATCGGCTGACTTTCTGCAACCAAATACTTTGCATTAATGTATGATCTTGAATTATATAGTTTATTTTATTTTATAAGACATTTTACATATAGTTTTCAATAGAAGCAATTTGTGATCACCTATAAGTTATTTGACTAATTAACCCAATTAGTCACTCGATTATATTCGTGAAGCAAGCAATAGATTGCTGACAATTACCTTCACCTCAATTTAAGTTGTTTTGGGAATGACTCCACTGGGAATTGAACCCAGGTTTCCCGGATTCTCACTAGAACAAAGCTCTTCTGAGCTTTTTTCCTTAGCTTTTTTCCTTAGCTTCTAGTTGCCAAATCACCGCTCAGATTTATATTTTACTATTTTTTTTTATATATGAGTAATATATCTATATTTGATTTGATTTGGACATTACAGTTAAATTCTTCTTATTCGAAAGAAAAATGTTGTCCCTAGTATCGCACCAACATTTTCTAGATAGTCGAAATAATGGGGTGAATTACTTCGTATAATTGCTTAATGATTATAAATTCTTCTATTGATAAACTATATGTTGTAATAATGTTTTTTACTATAAAGATAGTTGTGAATTTACTAGTAGAATTAAATATTGATATTCGTCTATATATTCGTCTATCTAAAAACTCTGGAAAAAAAGTATATAATAAGGTAAAATAATAATATTTGTTTCATGTGAAACTGGAACATCGGCAATCATCTGTTATTAAGTAACAATAGTTGTTTCATATGAAACTGGCAACATTGCCAACCATTTGTTATCCATGTCATTACCAAATGCGGTATTTACTAATCTTGGCAATCTAACTCATCTATTACATATGTAAAAATGTTTTATACAAATTTTCTAATAAAATATCTTGTAAAAAATAAAAGAAACTATATAATTCAAGATCTCAATTACCTCTATTTATATCTTTCCACAGGCACTTGCTTATTACTTCAAGTAGGCTACGACGAAGGTGGCAAATGTAAATAGTTGTTCTAGAATAATCTCATTGATTTTTCAATGTTGAATTTAGTTGTAATTGATATCTAGAATGTTCCATAAACCCCTTCTTGATTATATAATAAAATTACCCTTTTAGGTAGGTAGTAGATAATAATAGTAAAAAAATTATTGTGACGTGTGAAATGATAATAATCATTTATCATGAATCACAACATGGCTCTCTTTCTTTTTAATTTGTGTCACAAATTAATTTCTTGGCCAATCCTTCAAATTATGTTCTTGGTAATATGTTTAGTAAAAATATCAGCAACTTGTTCTGCTGTTACAATATCTTGAACTTCAAAATATTCCTTTTGATATAGTATTGCCTGATGTAACTTATTCTGATTGCAATATGACGGTTCTTCTTATTAAAACCTTCTTGTTTGATCAGTTTGATCATATTGATTGCGGCAGTACTGTCAGTGTAAATTCTTGTATTCGTGAAAGGTTTTCTGGTAATACATAATGATTCTTTAACCAAATTTCTTGTCTTAATGTGTGAGTAATTGCGATGATTTTTGATTCAGCTGGTGATAATGTAGCTAATGAGCTAACTTCAGCTTGCCATGATATTGGTCCATTTGCAAAGTAGAATACAAAACCTAATGAAGATTTAAATTCTTCTGTTCCGTTGTAACTAGCATCAGTGTATGCTTTTAATGATGGTAGTCCCGATGCTTCTCTTTCTTTTGTATAAATTATTCCATCATTTATAGTTTCTTTAAGGTATCTGAGAATACGTTCGGCAAAATTGAAAACTTGATCCGATGGTTGTAACTGGAAACGACTAACATAGTTCACAGCAAAAGTAATATCTGGTCTTGTGTGTATTGAGATATATAATAACGATCCAATATTTGTCTTAATTGTTCAACTCTTTGATTATGTGTATGTAGAATCTAGAATGAGATCTAGATTTGTAAAGGATGAATAAATAGAAAGATCTAGAAGACTCTAGATGATCTGTATTGGTCATCTGAATACTCTAGAGATTCAATATAAATAGAGATGTTTTATCTAGGTTTGTATAGTTGTTTATTCTGTATCAAGAAATAAAGGTTTTACTCTGTTACTACCATAAGTTCCAATATGTGATAATCATGTCTAATAAAATCCAGTGGTGGAGATGGTTTGCTAGGGATATTTGGACGTTGATACTTTTCAATGACTGACTTGATATAATTAGATTGATTTAGTTTGATGTTCCATCTTTTGTTGTTCTTCCATGTTTCAATGATTTCAATACCTAATATCTTTCTTGTTAAAGTAAATCCTTCTTTGGCAGTGTTCTCAACTGGGTCAATAATTTTGATTTCAAATACTTTCAGAATTTTGTTGGTCAAATCTTGTGCTGCAAATCTTGTGCTGCAAATCTTGTGCTGCAAATCTTGTGCTGCAAATCTTGTGCTGCAAATCTTGTGCTAAGTTTGGAGTCATGGCAGTCAAAATAATATCATCCACAAATGTGTATAAACAGATTGTACTATATAACATCAAGATGCTGAGTAAGACAGAAAGATATGTCTCAATTCAAGCTTTAATTGCTCAACACTTGACATAAAATCAGCATATATATATGCACCACTCAATGAAGAAATATATTTGAGCCTCCATTGTTGGATTATGCCAAAGAAAGACACTTGTCACAGACTCCGTAAATCATTATATGGACTCAAAATGCAGCAAATTGGTATAATTACCTATCCGACTATTTGATTTCAATGGGATTCGAAAGAAACTTCGGTTCAGATTGTGTTGAGCAATTAAATGCCTCAGATTAAATCCCGCATTGATGACAAATTAAATGAGGGATTTAATTAGCCGATACTAATAGAAAGTAAGCTGAAGTATTTAGAAATATTTAGAAATATATATTATATATAAGTAGTTCAAGATATCCTCTTAAAGGTATCTTTGAAAAGTATCGAAAATAATATTAAAAAGTATGAATACTATTAACACTTACATAGAGAGGATCACCTCTGTTCAACAGATTGCGTCTATAAATTCATGAAAGACGATTAATATGTTATTCTTGGAGTATTTGTTGATGACATAATTATGATATCTCCAACTATTGAGACAGAAAACATGATTTATAATCAATCAAATAAACGAAAAGTTCATTATAGAGTTGGTTAATGATGGCCTTCCAGATAATGAAGGAATTCTCAATTATGATTTGCTTGGACTCAACATTGAATACAAAATGGGATCTCACATGAAAATAGGTTGCAAAGGTCATATAAACAAAGTATGCGAATTATTGGAATTCACCGAAAAAGATTACGAGAAAATAGTAGAATTACCCGGTACAGAAGGAAAATACATTATCACAAATATTGAAAAATTTGACACACAAAGCACCAATTATAAAAACCATGTGAGATTATTGCAACAGGTAATTGGAACAATTTCTTACATTACTCAGAAGTATAGATTTGACATTGCTTATTATACAAATCTGTTAGCATGTGTGTGGAAGTCTAACCTCGGATCACCGCTAGGAAAATATGGAGCCACTGGGGATCGAACCCAGGCCTTCTAGTTTCGCGCTAGATGTGTTAACCACTACACTGTAGAGCCTATGTGTTGTTTTTGTTAGGAATTAGTCCTAACTGATAATTTTAGTCAGATAAATTTAAGTTCTAGTTGCCACATCACCGCTAAGATTTATATTTTACTATTTTATATAGTCGTTATATGGCCCTCTGGGTTATATATAGGTAATAAATCCATATTTGATTTGATAAGAAAAAAATGAAATACGAATGCAGAACAGGAAATAATGCAAGATTAAATTAGGAAATATTGCTGATAGCAATGAGACGATTGCGGAACTTGTAAGAACGCAGATAGCAAACACAGAATGAGTAGCAAGCAATGCTAAGAAATATATATTAAGAGAAAGATATTCCCCAAGAGTGGGTTGAAAGAGATTAGGCAATTAAGTAGTTAATTTATAAGATAAGTTATTAGTATAAGATTTTATTATAAGAAATACCAAAGAGTAGAGCGAACGTATAAGCTTCTGAATAAGAAATTGAATATCTAAAATATATAAGTCTATATAGGTATCTTGAACTGGAATCTTATCACTAGTTGTTTTAGAACTGACTAGCGTTGTCTTCTTACGTCTTTTCTCCAATAGAGTATCTTACTTCTTTTATAATATCTTCTTCCTATATAATCCTCTATCTCCCTTTTTCTCTCTTTATCATATAAGACTCAAGCTCCTCTTAAAGACATCTTAAAAGGTTACCCTCTTTTAGCAACCTAACATGATTACTAATCAATCTCAACACCGGTTGAGGTTGTTGATATAATTGGTGATGATTATGGAGATGGTACTGGAGATAGTGGTGTTCATGCTGCTGCCCTGGTTGCTTTGGTTGATACAGGAGCCATGTCAAATTTTGTTGCTCGCCTGTTTGTTGACAAATATGGGTTGACAGGCATCAAGATGAAGGATATTCTTGAATTGAGACATATCTTTCTGTCTTACTCAGCATCTTATCTTGATATTATAATATATTTCTTATATTCTTATTGCTTGACCATATAAAATTTTCTACAAACTTGGGACCTTCATGGTCCTTATATATCATTCAGATCATCTCTTGATTAGTAATCAGCCAAGCCAAAATACATTCCGGGAAGATCCTATTAGTGGCCTGATACGTGGTGTGACCAAGTCTTCCGAGACTTTCCGATGGCGTGACCAATAGCGTGACCAATAACGTGACCAATAACGTGACCAATAACGTGACCAATAGCATGACCAATAACGTGACCAATAAATCTTTCCGAAATGTTCCCGTGGCATGATTACTAATCAATCTCAACAGATATCACGGCCCGCGCTGCTTTTGATGCTTCCGTGGCCTTGAATGAGTGTATCGATATCCCATTTACCATCAATGGTGCGAGATATGAGGAAACTTTCCTTATAGCTCCACTAACCGGTAAGGATCTTGTGTTGGGATTACCCTTCATCAAGACCCACTCCCGGGATATCGACCTTGTAGAATAGAATCTAGATTGAGATCTAGATTTGTAAAGGATGAATAAATAGAAAGATCTAGAAGATCTAGAAGATTCTAGAAGATCTGTATTGGTCATCTAAATACTCTAGAGATTCAGAGATTCAATATAAATAGAGATGTTTTATCTAGGTTTGTATAGTTGTTTATTCTGTATCAAGAAATAAAGGTTTTACTCTGTTACTACCATAAGTTTCAATAGATTTACAGTCTTGGCCTTGCCATAACAATTTAAAACTTTTATTACACATTATTACGCTTGGTCAAATCATATTATTCAATATTTACATTTTACATTGTACAAATTTTACAAATCATTATTATCCCTGAACTGGTATTCATTATTATTATCAGTTCATTGTTTTTACTCCTTATTGTTACATTGTCACCAGCTGTCATCTCATATTACCGGAGGTTTACATCAATTGATTATTGACATATATTTAAGCTTATTTATACATAAAAAAAAAAAAAAAAAAAAAAAA
>JAJLSQ010000112.1:0-23797 GCA_030567715.1 Nakazawaea wyomingensis | reverse complement strand
CAAGGTTTTTTTCCTGTTCTGGGAGACAGTATGAGAACTCAGCGATGATACTTTACTGTTAAAGCTCTTCTGAGCTTTTTTCCTTAGCTTCTAGTTGCCACATCACCGCTAAGATTTATATTTTACTATTTTATATAGTCGTTATATGGCCCTCTGGGTTATATATAGGTAATAAATCCATATTTGATTTGATTTGGCACGTGACAAACACTCTCCAATCAGGATATCCACCTATTCCATTTGGGATATCACTTCTTTAGACACGATCCAATTGTAGTCGTAATATGAGGCGATTTTACTTCTTATAATTTGTTTATGGTTATAAATGTTTCTATTGATGAACTATATGTAAAAATGTTTTATACAAATTGTTCTAACAAAATGTCTTGTAAAAATTTAAATAATAGTGGTAAAAGATTTATAATAAACCTTTGTTTTGTGTTAAATGACAAGATTCATTTATCATGGATCACAACATGACTTTCTTTCTTTTTAATTTGTGTCACAAATTAATAATTGTCAAATCAAGTCATTATAAAGACAAGCTATTCGTCACTATCCCTAACTTGTTCCAAGAACTGACAAACCTGAAACATTTCAGCACATATGAGAGGGTAGTATTGCAAAAACCATCTGACATCTGATCAACTGACAATAAAGGTTCAACAAATGAATTATATGTTTTGATTCATGGTATACATCTTATCGTTTAATACATCATGAAGTTATTTTTGACTACCTAAATGGATGGTTTTGCTATACAACTAAGAATTTGTTTATGATTTCTTGATATCAATATAAACCATCATTCATTATTCAATACTCGATTAAAATAGTCTGGGGCAGTCAGTTTATGATTCCCACCCCCAGCATTGCAAACTTGAATTAGTAAGCAAATACCAGAGGGTGTGATATAAAAAGGAGTAATTGAGATCTTTAATTATTATTACTATTATTATATAGTTTATTTTATTTTGCAAAACATTTGTATTAGAACGATTTGTAAAAAAGATCTTACATATAGTTTTATCATTTGAAGCAAATTATAACCATACAAATAACCTAATTCTTGGGCTAATTAACCAGATTATTCACCTATTCTTTTACTCTGTTATTTTATAATGTGAATTGTCAGACTTTTTAAAAATTTAAAACCACCCAAGGTAATTTTCAAATCAACCAATTTCTTATTTATCGTCCCGATTTGAAAGGTGCATAATTTTCGGGATGCCAAAAAAAAAAAAAAAATAAGCTTCACGAACTCCACAAATACTAGTAATTTATTTTATTTTCAATTCCGTACCCGCCACTGGAATAGTTTTTGAATGCACTTATTTTGATAATTTAACTTTGATCTGGTGTTTTTTCTTATTATCCCTCACGTAAAGAGTTTGAACGCTTCCGCGCTTGAACAAACAGCGTTGAACACGCCGCAGTGAAACAAAATGATGTGCATCAAAAGCGAAGATACGACTGAAAATATCCACTATATTCATCAAAATGAAAGGAAGAGAGTTGCACCAAGATCAGGACTGCAATTTAAGCTTGGGCCACCTTTTGGTGATACCAGTTCTACAATCTCGATATACAACTCCCTGGGAAAGGAACTAAACCCCTTATTAGACGCCAGATTAGATAGAGGATTCGACTTCATTGATAATCAGTGGACTGGTTATAAAAGAAATTATTTTACCTTGGTTGCCTCCTTCAGCTTCAGTAATCAAACTTTTGAAGAGTTTTTGAAGGAAAGATTTATGATTCGTGATTTCGATGAAACAGCGTTCTATTTGAAATTCTTTGCAATCAAATTATCTGCTCATTGCGTGGAAGATGGAGACGAAATTAAATTGGTACAACATACGGCGAAAAGAGATAAAGGGCTTCAATCAACGCCACAGATTACACTCGCGGTACCAGGTTGCCTCCCCGAGCATAACTTTGTCAAAGACGTTGCCAACCTCAGAAGCCAGGCTAAAATGAAAAAAGTAAATCAAATTTTCCAGTGCAATATCGCTGAGTTGCAAGTTGAGAGCGGGATTTTATCAGGTTATCCGTCTGATCAAGCTTCAAGAGCCGCTAGATATGAACGTATTCAATTCTCTACTTCCATGAATCAGAGGAGAGCCTCAATTGGTTTGAGGCATTTCAGAATCAAAGTTGAGCTATTTGGGTTCCTAGAAAACGGAACAGGAATCAGTTTAGCTTATACTGAGACATGCCCCATGATAATCAGGGGAAGATCACCTTCAAACTATCATAAATGCAAGAAAATTCCCCAAATAACTCCAAAAGTTGAAGATGAGGGATTGAGTTTAATAAGAAAGATTAGTTTCTCGAAGCATTTGAAGACAACTAGGGCTGATGGACTTTCAAAGGTGGATCCTAGTACCAAATTGAAAGACAATGTTTCAAGCATATCTCCGATGAACAGGGGTGAAAATTCTACACAAGACTTTCAAGAGCAAAGTAATGACTTTATTCAAAAGACTGAAAATAGTTTCCCAGGACACAGCAGTTTTTCCAAAAATCCGAAGAAGATTGATACTAATTATTTTTCCGAACAAAAATCTCACTCGAACCAGCTTGGAAAGGGGGAGAATACAGGATGTCAAGAACAGCAAATTGACACTTCAGTTTTATTAGCTAAGATCTTCCATGGATTGCCTAGTTTACCTTTACAAGAAACAAGTGAAAACCAAGTTCGCATAAATAGTTCCCTGTTTCAATTGTCTGGAAGCACAACAAATCAGGCCTTTTTGATCAAGAGAGAGTCGATCGTTGGGCTCAGCTCAACTTGCATTAGTAAGGGTCGGACAGCAGGATGGTAGAGATTTATACCGGACAAAACAGATGCGATAACCACATATCGATCTTGATCAAAGACTTTATTCTGAAAACATGAACATTAAAAAGAGAAGACGAAAGTGATTTACTTTCAGAGTACCTCATTTTGAAAGACGCTTTGTAAAATGATTTAAGATAGATGAATTAAAAAAAAAAAAAATTAAACAAAAAAATTTTTTTTTTTTATCTCATCTGAAAATTTTTTAGTTTAACAGTATATACTGAATATTTATAAAGATAAACACGTTTAACTTTCGACTATGGTGAAGAAGGCGATAGATTCTCGTATACCTACTCTCATCAGAAATGGTGTTCAAGAGAAGCAGAGAAGTTTTTTTATTATTGTGGGAGATAAATCCCGTAATCAGTTGCCAAATTTACACTATTTGATGATGTCTGCAGACTTGAAGATGAACAAATCAGTTCTTTGGGCATATAAAAATAAGTTATTAGGCTTTACTTCCCATCGTAAGAAAAGGGAAGATAAAATCAAGAAGGAGATCAAAAGGGGAATAAGAGAACCTAACCAATTGGATCCATTCGAGGCATTTATCTCAAATCAAGATATAGATTATGTTTACTACAAGGAGACTGATAGAATCTTGGGTAGAACTTACGGGATGTGTGTCTTGCAAGATTTCGAGAGTCTTACACCAAACAACTTAGCAAAGACTATTGAAACAGTTGAAGGTGGTGGGCTCGTTGTTATACTTTTGAAATCGATGACATCGTTGAAACAATTATACACTATGTCTATGGACTCTCATTCTCGATATAGAACAGCAGCTCATAATGATGTTGTTGCAAGATTCAACGAAAGGTTTTTGCTTTCATTAGGCTCATGTGAGACTTGTCTTGTCGTGGATGATGAGTTGAATGTCTTACCAATATCAGGAGGTAAGAACGTCAAAAGGATGGAACCGAAAGACGATGATGAACTCACTCAGAGACAACAAGAGCTTAAAGACCTCAAGGACAGCTTGGCTGATGTCCAACCTGCTGGTTCATTGGTTGCCTTGTCAAAGACTATCAACCAGGCCCAGGCAATTTTGACATTCATAGATGTTATTTCAGAGAAAAATATGAAAAACACAGTGACTTTAACTGCTGGTAGAGGTCGAGGTAAATCTGCCGCTTTGGGCGTCGCAATAGCTGCAGCGGTCTCAAACGGTTACTCAAATATCTTTGTAACATCTCCTTCCCCAGAAAACTTGAAAACATTATTTGAATTCATATTCAAAGGATTTGATGCATTGGGTTATGCAGAGCATTTAGACTATGACATCATCCAATCAACACATGTTGCATTAAACAAGGCCATTGTCAGAGTTGACATTAAAAGAGGTCACAGACAAACAATTCAATATATCTCTCCAACAGACTGTCATGTTTTAGGTCAAGCTGAATTGCTTATCATCGATGAAGCGGCTGCAATTCCTTTGCCTGTTGTTAAAAAATTATTGGGTCCATATTTGGTTTTCATGTCATCCACTATCAATGGTTACGAGGGAACAGGTAGGTCCTTATCATTGAAATTAATTCAACAGTTGAGAGATCAGTCAAATTCAATTGAGCCTTCTGATACCGTTGTTGTATCTAGAGATGAAAAGAAGTCAAAAGATTTTGAGCCAGCAGTCAGTGGTCGTACGTTGAGAGAAGTTGTCTTGGATGAACCTATAAGATATGCTCCAGGAGATCCTGTTGAAAAATGGTTGAATAAGCTTTTGTGTCTTGATGCTACTATGGTCAAGAACTCAAAGTTTGCCACTAAAGGTTGTCCTCATCCTTCAGAATGTAATTTGTTTTATGTGAATAGAGACACATTGTTCTCATACCATCCAGTTTCTGAAACTTTCTTGCAAAAAATGATGGCCTTATATGTTTCATCACACTACAAGAATTCCCCAAATGACTTACAATTGATGTCAGATGCCCCAGCTCATCAGTTATACGTCTTGTTACCTCCAATTGATGAGAACGATAATAAGATACCAGATCCTTTGTGTGTGGTCCAAATTGCATTAGAAGGAGAAATTTCTAAGGAGAGTGTGAGAAACAGTTTGGCAAGAGGTGAAAGAAGCAGTGGTGATTTGATTCCATGGACTGTATCTCAACAATTTCAAGACGAGGATTTTGCTTCTTTGTCAGGTGCGAGGGTGGCTAGAATAGCAACACATCCAGATTATGTCAGTATGGGTTATGGCTCTAGAGCAATTCAATTGTTAAGAGATTATTTTGATGGAAAATTTGCTAACATTTCCGAAAATTTTGATGATGATGATTCCAAATATTCCTTGAAAAGAATTTCAGACGGTGAGATCGAGAGATCTAACTTGTTGAAAGACGAAATCAAGTTGAGAGACGCCAAGACCTTACCCCCTTTGTTGTTAAAGTTGTCTGAAAAGGCTCCTTACCACTTGGACTACTTGGGAGTTTCATATGGATTGACCAGATCTTTACACAAATTCTGGAAAAATAACGGTTTCACCCCTGTCTACTTGAGACAAACGACAAACGACTTGACTGGTGAACATACCTGTATTATGTTGTCTGTATTGGAAAATAGAGAAGATAAATGGTTGAGGGAGTATGCTAAGGATTTCCACAGGAGATTTTTGTCTTTATTGTCCTATAACTTCAAAGACTTCAGCGCGATTCAAGCTCTTAACATTATCGAAAGTACAAGAATCACATTTGATGATGTTCAATCCTTGAGTAAGACTGAACTAGACAATAATTTGTCTCCATTTGACTTGAAGAGATTGGATGTTTATTCAAGAAACACATTGGACTATCATCTGATAATGGATATGTTGCCTTATTTAGCAAGAATTTATCAATTGGGAAAATTGAAATCACTCAATTTATCATCTGTTCAAAGTGCGATCTTATTGGCTATTGGTTTACAGCATAAAGAAGTAGCTGCTATTGCTAGAGACTTAAACATTCAAATACCACAAGTAACTGCCATGCTTGGTAAAAGTATCAAGAAAATGGCCAAGTTCTTGAACGAGATTTTATCTCAAGAAATTTCTAAATCTATGCCAGAATTAATTGATGAGGAAATGAAAGAATTGAACGGAGAGGAAATTGAAGCAAGTCACGCGGAAGAGATAGAACTGGAAATGGAGAGAGATCTTGAAGAAAGTGGTAACATTATAATCAAAGATATGAGAGAGAAGCAAAAGGAGTTGATCAACTCTTTGAACTTAGATAAATATGCCATTGATGATGATTCGGAATTCAACACAAATAAGAAAGCTTTAGATAAGGCTGTGAAGAGTAACGGTGTGGTCAGCTTAAAAAACGATAAGAAGAAAAGAAAGCAAGAGAAGGCTACTGATATCTATGATGAAGAAATGAAAGCTTTGAAAAAGTTGAAGAAGAAGACTAAAAAATGAGTAAGACTTTATTAAATAGAATCTATAATGTATTGCAATGTACTATTGACCAAATGGAACAAGCTTTCTCCATTGGGGTTGTAGAAATCTTTCAAGCCCAAGCCTTTGGCGTAATCATTCAACCTACCACCAGTCTTCTTGATCAATTCCTCATTATCACCATCAATAAAGAGATGTTTGTGATTTTGATAATACTCTGGCCAGACCAACTTGTCAAAATACCCTGGAGGGTCGACCCAAAACCCTCCGATAATATTATAACCTTGTCTAGACTCTCTGCGACTTTTACAATCGGAATAGGGAGCTTTATAAAAAAGCTTCAAGTTCAATTGGTCAATAACTTCCTTTTTTGTGTATAACATAAAACCATCAATCAAGTATATTCCTAAAAGCTTATCAATATTCTCTTCAACTTTTTGTCTTAAAAGGGAAGTTTCTTTGCTCGAAAGTTTGAAATTCTCGCTACTTTCATCAATCTCCAAAGAATCAGCTTTGTATTTGAAATTGGGATCATCATGTATGCTACGTAACGTGCTTATGAACCTTTCAAAATCTATGGCGCCAGGAGTATCCCAATTCTGTTCGTTTAGCACAGGATGATATGGGATTTGATCGGAGGGGAGATAGAAATCATCCTGATGTATTAGGCACAGACTGGGAATCAACTTGGCTAATTCCTTAGCGACTGTAGTTTTACCTGAAGATGATAGTCCCCCAAAACCGACAATATTTACCATCTTGATTGCCTTTATCTTCAGACATCTTTTAGGTTTTTTAATTTTTTTTGCTTCAAAGAAGAAGAAAAAAATGCATACAATCTTTAATAGATTAAATAAATAAATATTAATAATCAACCTCAACCACATCATCATGTCAGAGCCTATTAATGCAAACCCAACGGTTTTGAATGTTACTGATTTACCTTCAAGATTTAGAGAGGAGTCTGAGGGCTCTAAGAACACATCCGATGATCTTAAATTAGCCAACTTGTTATCGTTAAGTCTATTACCTTCAGGTGCTTTTGATTCAGAAGGAGATGTACTATCAATGACTCCACCACCTTTGACTGATAGCGAAAGTATCGATTCTAATGATGAGGAAGATGGAGATGAGGAAGAGATAGACGCTCAGGAAATTTTTGACTTGACAGCACAAATATCTGATCCAGAGCATCCGTTGACTTTAGGGCAATTACTGGTTATAAATTTGTCAGATATCAAGGTAATCAATAAACCAAGGGACCAAATATCGGAAGTGATTATGAGAATAACGCCCACTATCACACATTGTTCTTTGGCTACATTGATTGGATTAGGTATAAGAGTACGGTTGGAAAGATGTCTCCCACCTAGATTTCGTATCACAATATTGGTCAAGGAGAAAACTCACCAAAGTGAAAATCAAGTCAACAAACAATTAAATGATAAGGAAAGAGTAGCAGCTGCATGTGAGAATGAACAACTTCTAGGTGTTATAAGTCAGATGTTATCTACCTGTAAATAAATTGATTTGTTCATTTTAAAACTTCTTTTAATTCATTATAAATACATACATAACTACTACATACATGTGATAATATCAATCCATTTTACTTTGTTCAATTTGTATTATATATCACGACGACACTTTTTTGAAAGGACCGTTTTGTTTTTGCTTTTCATCAGCTTCCCCAAAGAAATCTTTATAATTCAAGGGCCTCAAACTTATTTCATGATTGTCAATATTTTTGAGATCAGCCATATTTTTTCTTATATATTCTCTAGTGGCGTTGAAAGCTGCATTCCTTGCCAATTCTTTCAAATCACTACCACTGTAGCCTTCGGTCCATAACCCAATATCAGAAGTTGTAAAATCCTCTTCCAACTCAACATCTTTCAACATCAAATCCAAAATCTTGACACGTTGATCTAAGGCAGGCAAATCAACGTGGAATCTCTTTGGCAATCGCCTCATAAAAGCAGCATCTATATCATCTGGTCTATTGGTTGCTCCCAATACCAATATTCTACCGTTGGCCTTTAAACCGTCCCATAATTGCATGAATTCTGCCTTAAGCATAGCTGTCACCTCATGATCTTGAGAAGTACGGTCTCTTAAAAATGAATCTATTTCATCGATGAAAATAATACATGGTTGCAACTTATTCAGAAGAGAGAAGATAGCATCCACCAATTTATTTGATTCACCCACCCATTTATCCAATATGGTAGACATTCTGATCGATATGAAATTGGCTCCACTTTCCCCCGCCAACAGTTTTGCTAACATCGTTTTCCCACATCCAGGAGGTCCATATAACAATACTCCCTTCGGAGCTTGCATCAAGGTACCATATTGCATGTACAACTCTGGACAAGTCAAGGGTAATAGTACGCTCTCTTTCAAGTCATCGACTATAGAATCCAATCCTCCGATATCATCAAAACTAACATTGATTTCGTTGGCTGTTATTACAGTATCTAAGAGAGATCGCTCATAATCTGATAATATGGATGCATCAAATGTAGGATTCGCCAGTTTGAATTTGCTCATCGACTCCTTTAATTTCTTCTTATCCTTGGACATAGGATTAGCCACATCATTGAGATATGAGTTTAGCAAATAGAACACCGACAAACTGGCACCGACAAAGCAGGCAATATCGACGACAGCCTTAAGATCAAATTTGAATTTGGACATTGGTATGGTATAGTATGGCTATGTGAGCTATGTCTTAACTAAAATGATTTAGATGGGATTCGACTTATATACAAGTTAGTCCATCAACTAACAACTTACGGCCTCCAGCTCCTAGCTCCCAGCTGTGGGTCTAAATTTTTTTTTCTTCTCAACTCTCTCTGCCATTTTATTTTTGACCCTGGTTTTTTAAGTATGCCGCTCAGCCAGCCATACTTAGACTTTGAAGGTCAGGGGGGTGGGTTAAAGCTTTAGAGCTCAATCATGATATGTATCATATAATTCACAGAAGTATTTAAAGATCAAAAAGTATAATCAGGGCCTATGAAAAAATTTCAATCTATTTAATAATTTTATCTTGAAAAATACATATATTGGAAATAAATAGAATTCAGTGAAAGATATAAAAGAAGAGAAAAATTAAAAGAAAGATATAGAATTATAAAAGAAAGTAGCAATAACAAAAATATTTAAAATAAAGCACAAATAATCAATAGGGTCCTGAGGCATAATATATGAAATGAACTAAACTATCATTAGTTTGAAGAAGGCTGTTTTTCAAAAAAAAAAGGCACAACAGGATCACACAATTCATTCATTCGAGAAAGATAAGGGAATGGTGAAAGCGAGAAAATGAAATAAAAGAAAAAGAAAGTGTAGAAAAGAAGGGGCTTAACGATTATAAACTTAAAAGGGCAAGATATGAAATACCGACAATAGCGGCGTAAGCAGCAACAGTGTTCTCTGAAATAAATCTGTTTGCTGATGAGGCACCCCCCTCGTAAGTTGAGATAGCTGGACCATTTATAGGGGAGACAGAGGCGGCATTGCCTGGATAAGTTGATTCTGTTGAACAAGGAACGGTGACTGTGGTTATGACACCACCGATAACAGTTGGAACAGTGGTGTACCATGTGATTGGGCCTGAAGTTGGGGCAACTAAAGGAGTACCAGATAAACATGGAACAGTGGCGGTAATGGTCTGGGTACCACCAATGGTCAAAGTGGTGACAGTGTAACTCGAATAAGCGATTGCTGATTTTGAAGTGGCCGAAGGATAAGCTGATCCAGTTGAACAAGGAACTGTGACTGTAGTTGTGACACCAGCGATAACTGTTTCAACTGTGGTGTACCATGTGATTGGGCCTTCAGTTGGGGCGACTAATGGGGTACCAGATACATATGGAATAGTGGCAGTAATGGTCTCTGTACTACCAATAGTCAAAGTAGTGACAGTGTAACTCGAAACAGTGACTGGTTCAGTAGCTGAAGTTGGTTCTGGGGTAATAGTGATAGAGTTGGTCAAAGTCCAAGTCAATATATCCCTCTTTCTCAACTGACCAGAGCCAGTATCAATAGTAACATAAATAGTAATACCAAAGATTGTAGCTAAATCATTTGCCCTAGTTGTGAACAAATCTGCAACAAACTCTCCCGCTGGAGCTTCACCGGTGTAAGTAACAGTGAATGAGTTCCCTGAAGTGGTAATTACAAGGTTTTCGGATTCACTGAAAACAAACGAGTCGAAGTCAAATTGGTAATTTGAACCACCCGCAGAGCTAAAAGTTAATTCAACCCATGGACCTAAGGAACCAGGGCAATGCAAAGACCATAATGGGGAACCACCATTGTTGGTAGAGAGTAAATAAGGTGGTTCAGTTGTACCAGTTGGAACTTCTGATGAAGAAACTGTTGATGGTACAAAAGTTGGAGTTGTACTGTTTGTCGAGTTCAAATATGCACCATAAACAGACTGAATCAAGCTTGAAGCAGATAATAAAACAATTGAAGTGATAAAAGTGACCGATCTCATGTTTGAATAAATTTTTTCTAGTAGCGAAGGAATATTTGAGTTGGTTTAGTTTTTATTATAAGAATTATATTAATGCAATCAGTGGCAGAATGGATGATTTAAATACTTTCTGATTAAGTTTCTTCCTTGATCACTAATGTACACATGTAACATGAAAAGGAAAAGTGGGATTGATTGCAAGGGGATAGGATCTTCCAAACCAAAACAAAATCATTGCGGCTTAAGGCAGAATTGTAAAAGGAAACGAACTTGTATCAAGCCATCGTGTTTGCTCCAACTAAAACAAACTTTTTAGATGAAAACTTCCAAAAAGGGATAAAAAAGGAAAGGCAGCAATGTACCGAAGGGGCAATTCTTTTCGATTTCGTCATCTAAACTAGCCACACGTATATAATCTCAACTCAAGCTTACATTTGAAATGAGATAATCACCATAGTTAGGAAGTTGCTTCTGGGTTTATGAATAGAAAAAAGGCCAGTGAAAGGACTACCTCGAGCAATATTACATCAAAAGTTTTAATCTGTGCAGATTCAAAAAATATTCATTTAACTTTCAAGAAAACAAAGAGATATTAAAATCAAACACAAAGAAAACACCTTGTTTGGTTTAATATGACAGCCTCATTTGGAACTTCTTGATAATGTAAACATCAAATAGCAAACAAAGATTCAAAAGAGAAGAAGAAACTTTCTATTGTCTTATTGCCTTTGAGATCCTAATCCAATCGACCGCATTAGGTCAGTAAATAATAAAAACAGGCCAGTTTATAATGGGAAAAAAATAACGGCAAACAGAACTCTCTCAACAATTTCGGAAAAATGGTGAGTTCGTATCTTAGCTTCTGTTTGTTGGAGATCAGATTTGGTGCAATCTATATGGACGACAATCAGATATACCAAAGATTGTGTTAAAAGTTGCAATCCCTAAACAGAATAATAATTATGATAAGTACTTGTCAGAAATGTGCCCTCATGCTGTTTCTTGCATATCAAGGAATCAAAACGCGTATTATCCCCTTGCCCCTTGAATGTAAAAATAAAATTATTAACAGAGATTTATTTATTCTGTTTTTGGAAGTGGTTAAGTTTTAAGTTTGGGAAATTAAAAACGACTATATAGTTTTTGGTACTTATTTGAATACCAGCAATCAAAGAAACTTTTAAGTTCGCGCAGTCTAAGTAGCAACCCTGATATCAGCAAAAAGTTACAACCACTGGTCTATTGAAGATTCTTTCTCTATAAGCCTTGTTTCCCCCGCGCAGCATCATAAAATAATTTTGAAACCTATATGTAATAAATAAACTTCAATAATTTTTTGACGTCTGCATCATTCTCGATTAGGTGTTCAAACTATTCCTTTCATCTTTTTATATATTCCCAAAGAAAACAAGGTAACCCCAAATTTGGAAGGAAATGATATGGCTTTACAGAGATAAGATCACAAAGTTTCCAGAAAAATGAAGTTGAGATGCATCATTATTGTAACCAAAAAAAAAAAAAGCCCTTCGACCGTGTAATTTCTCTCAAAGTTCAGATGTTTGCGCATAAATCAAGAATACCTACATTGTTACTAAAAATATGCCAGTCCAGATATTTTAAAGTTGAACCTCTTTTTTTTTACGCAAATCATTGAATGATTAATGATTGAATGATTGAATGATTGAATGATTTGCATGTTGAAGTATTGCTTTGACAGAAACAACATTGATGACAACAATTTCTGGTAACTCTCAATTCATTGTTTAGGCTTGTGCTATATCTGTTAAAAATTGCCTATTATTGTGCCGAGGGGGGTTCGGGTATTCGCAGTGCAATTTACCCGAACTCTGCGTCATGAATTTTGATAGAGTGGAGAAATTTGAGCCACAATTGGGGTTTTTTCTTTCTCTCTTTATGAAAATATGTGTAGTTTATGTTCTTTTCAATGTTAAATAGAAGAAGAAGAAGAAGTTGAAATTAATTGATTTCTAGATATAACTAACTAGAAATGACTACGACTACTACAATATCATTAAATTCAATCCTCAAGTTGAGGCCCGATGCCCCAGATGACAATGCCCCTATTCAAGATAGAAAAGATGCTCAGTATAGTAAAAGAGAGAGGATGATTGTCAAAGAACTGCAATATTTTGAAAATATTGCCAACACATCTGTGAAAGTGGACAAGAGTGTCTTCGAGAAAAAAGTCAATACTCTTATTTCCAATGCTCCATACAATGATTTCAGAGATGAGTTAATCGCTAATGGATATGCCGTTGTCAAAGGAGCAGTTCCAAAACTGCATGCTCAATTGTACGAGTCCAAGATGTACGAGTGGGTTAAATCTTTTGAGTGCAGTAAAGATTTAAATTTAGAAGATAGATCAACTTGGATCGAGAAGAATTTGCCATCACACTCTTTGAACAATGTCTATTCTTTGTATTCATCTTCTCATGAGAAATTCATGTGGGATGCAAGGCAAGAGCCCGGAGTCATTGACGCATTTGCAAAGATTTGGGGTACAGATGAGTTGTTGGTCTCGTTTGATGGGTTCAATTTTGGTTTGCCAAATAGAGAAGATGTTCCAATATCAGCACCTTGGCCACATGTCGACCAGAGTCCAAAGAAACAAGGTATTCAATGTATACAAGGTATTATCAATTTGAGTAATGCCACCGGTGCCGAGGATGGTTCCTTGGTTGTCTTCAAAGGCTCGAATAAAATTTTGGAAGAATTCTTTGAAACTCAAACTGATAAAAAGGATTGGATCTCCCATGATAATTACAATTTTTCACCTCTGCAATTGAGATGGTTTGAGACAAGAGGATGTGAAATCATTAGAGTCTCTCTGGAACCTGGAGATTTGATCTTGTGGGATTCCAGAACTATCCATTACGGTGGTGCCCCTGGTCCTTCATCCAATCAGATCAGATCTATCATATATGCTTCTTATAGTCCAAAAGAGTTTGCCACTGAACAAACCTTGCAAGCTAAAAGGAACGTCTTTAAGAGATGGAAGGGAACCACTCATTGGGCCCATGATAACATTGTCGAAAGAGACTTTGTTCCATTGACCGCTGATTATGAGCCTGATCCCGAGGATAGATCCGAACCAATTGACAAGCCAGAATTTACAGATAAGTTGTTGAAATTGGCTGGGGTCATTCCATATTGAAAAAAAAAGAAAGATAACCAATAATTGGTTGTTGATACTGATGGAGTTTTTGAGGTTTCATATCTCTGCGTAAGTTGCCATATATGGTTAAGGCGGGACTTTTGCATGTTTTATTTTTGGTTATGGTTCATTTATTTTCATTTTCAATTAGTGTAGCGGAATAAAGTATTTCTTTCAGGTAGATTAGCTACCTTTTCCATGTGATATTTCTATATTGCCACTGCGATGGCGCCAGAAATTTCGGCTAAACTTTTATATTTTCATTCTCTCTTTGTTGATCAGAAGAATTGTTATGGAACAACAGGCTACTTCTAATCACATCGCTAAGTGAGATCCAAGAACTGCTAAAAAAAAATATTCCCTATTGATTAGTCTGATACTAAAGACAACTCGAGTCAATCATTTCCATTTAATCTGTTCTGAATTTCTGGAGCAGTGATTCGAAACAAAATGCCCAATGGCTAATGAGTATTGTGAGATCCAAGAACTGCTAAAAAAAAATATTCCCTATTGATTAGTCTGATACTAAAGACAACTCGAGTCAATCATTTCCATTTAATCTGTTCTGAATTTCTGGAGCAGTGATTCGAAACAAAATGCCCAATGGCTAATGAGTATTGAATATAGATAGATAGATATAAAGCACTAGAGATTTAGACTACTGCACGCCTCGCATGTTTTTTTTTTCTTCGAAGGAAAGGGAAATAATGAACAAATTTGAAAAATGTAAACAAAAAAAAAAAAAAAAAAAAAAAAAAAAAAAAAAAAAAAAAAAAAAAAAAAAAAAAAAAAAATTGAAAAAAAAAAAACAAACAAAAACAATTGATGATTTAGATCAGAAATCGTTAAACGCCAATATCGCATCATTGTGTCATCATATAATATCAATTCATCCCCCACACTCCATCTCGCTATTGAATAGCCCATCATAACCTTTTCCATAGAAAGAGAATAAGAAACATCGGACGATAGAACTATACATAATAATTCTCCAGACTAAATGAATCAACTCCGCTCGACAACAATAACCGTGATATAATAATAAGAATAATAATAATAATACAGAATGACTACACATCGGAATGATATAATATCTGACTGGGGAATAGATGAGAATGTACCGCCTTCACCGACAACATCCACTCATTTCCAACCTTTGAGGTATATCAATGGATCATTATTATTATCCGCCCATAGTTATACCAATAGTTTGAATTCAAATCAAAGTCAATTGATTGATTACCAACTTGAAAACAACACTACAGATTCTACATCGTTTGATAGTCCTCTAATAGACAAGAACCAATACCATGATTTTATAGCCACAGATTACCTATCCAATGAGCTGAATATGATCAATGAAAGATATAATGAAATGAACTTATTGATAGTGGCGAGAAGGCTGTTAAACGAGGAGCAGAAATTATTGAAAAGAGTTTTGGATCAATTCAATTATACAATAATAACATGTGATATGATGAGGAGTGATACCAAGTTGGTGTATTTGAAAACAAATGAATTATCGAAAAGCCCCCCAAGTCTATTCGGTAACGAGACATTTGAATTAATGAGATATTCGATACGATTGAAGAGACAGGATCTTAGAATCATATCGTTACTCATCTCAATGTTGAGATATTTGACCAAATATAGTTCATATTTGTTTTTGAAGTTGTTTGTATCGATATTGATTAGGTATTTCGTGAGAGTGAGAGTCTTTAGCATTCAATTATATCTGAATAAGATGAAAAAAATGATGGATAAATATATGAATCTGAGCTTCAGATTTGATAACAGTATAATAGGGTTAATGAGGCAGGTGAGGGAAAATAAAATGAAGATGTTGCGTGAAGAAATTGCTGGTCAATTGTTGCTGGGAACCAATAATAACTTGGAAACCACCCATAGAGAAATATCGATACAAGATTATTTGACTTTCAAAAATGGATTAACTCTTTTAATTATAACTTATAACAATAACATCAAAAAGTTATTACCCCTTATCGATATTTCTTGTTTGGAAAAATATTTGAACATTTACAAATTGGATCTTTTCAGTAAAGATACCGATTTCATTTGGATCTTGAATCATTCTAAATTTGAGGATGATGAAGATCGGTTGAAAAGATTCCAAATTGGTCAAGATTTTGCTAAAAGACAAGTTCAATTAGAGAAGTTGGTTAAAAGATATGTTTTCATCAGAAAAATATATCTCTGTTGTTTATTAAGTATGGGGGAACTTGAAGATCTGTCCGGGAATAATAATGAGATTTTTTACAAACAGATTTTGGAGAACAAATTCAATTTAAAGATAGTTAAAAGGTATCTGGGTAAAATATACAAACTAGGTGCTATAATCAATTCCTTAAAGATGGAAAGATTCTTATCTGATTTGAATTTACAAATAAAAGATATAACAATTGGAGAAAAACAGGAGTTACTATTGCTGCTGCTGCAAGATGAAGGGTATAATTTGTATGACAAATTGATAACTAGAATGGACAAAATTGGCAATAATTTAAGATACAAGAGACATAATGGATGTGAATTTGTACATGATAAGGGTATTGCTCAAGATTTGATCAATTTAGTTAAATTATATGAGAGTACTAATAGAACTGTTTCCAATCCTGTGGAATGCGCTACAAAAAGGTATTCTATGCCCTCAATTCCTAAGCAGAGGTTGGGCAAAATTAGAGATATGGTTGGCAGTCTGACTACTAACAATAACAGATGTAACAATGATAATGGTAATGGGAATAGGAGATCGAGTAATAGTGGTTTATCATTCAACTTGTTGACTGCTGTATTGGAAGATGGTAATAGCATGAATAACCATGTTGTATCGTTTGATGACAATTATATCAAGTTGGGTATGCAATATGAGGATAAGGACCAGGGTGTCCTGGTAGTGGATAATAACAACTCAGTTGTCATACATGACATGGCCCAATCGACGATGATTGACATAGATAATGAGATCAAAACTATGCAAGAATTAAGACCAGAAGAAGAGGAAGAGGAAGAAGGATATGAACCCAAATTGACGCACGAAGAGATGAGACAACAATTGAACAGCACGTTTGAGAAATTGTATAAATAATTTTCTTATTTCTATTTTTTTATTTTTTGAATTCATGATAATTATTTTGATGCCATGGTTAATAGTAGTTGGCGCCTAACATCTCCTTTTCTCTATTCAATTCAATCAAATGATTGTTTATTTCATTTAGTAATGTAAATAACCTGAACTATATATTTTATAGTAAAAAATTCAAGAGGATTTACACACCATTCTCACACACACACACATACACTCACGCATACACGTGAAATCAATATCGTTTCAATCACATGCTCTAATAATAATTAAATTAAAGCGCACAACAAACAACAGTCGGACACCCAAAAAGATAGACAATTGGGGCAATTTGTGTGTTGTTGCTGTGGATATGAAAGAAAACAAAAAAGGCAACTAACTGGGAGCCGTACAAGAAACAAAACAAAAAAAAAAATTCCCACTCTGGTTATCAGATCCCCGCTAGCTGATTGGCTGGAAATAGTCGTATTAGTTAGCTTAAGTGTGTACAATTATGATTACAAGAAGAACTATCATAGTTAAAAGGAAACCGAGATTAAAAAGAATAGCAGATAAGATAAAGAAAGATAAGGAACTATATGTACCTTACTGATAAGAGCCTTGTACTGATGATAACAACATCTGTCAAAACATTAACTAAAAGAAGCTCTTTTGAATTTTATTTGAATTTTGAGAATTCTTATTGCCTGATTAAGCAACTTTTCGAGTGCCAAACTTCTTGGTCTGTTGCTTAATTGCTTTGGTAATATGTACACGACTGGCTAGAGAGAAGAGTGAAAGGGGCAGAAACAGATTAGGAATAGTCAGTAAGTTTGGGTGAGATAACTCCAGATATCCGTGTTACTGTGATCTGCTCTATTTGTTCTGCTTTTCGGCAAGTTTCAGTACAAGGGTTGTTTCACTTAACTAATTAGTTAACTATACATTATACGTCTATTAATCGATAAATATATAGATATAAGACTTGTCATATCCAATTTTCCCTCCCCACCCTTTTTTTTTTAAAGAATAACTAAAAGAGAGAGAACATAATATGTCTACAAGAGATTTACCAAAATCCTTCGTCGATCTCACCACTGGGTGGGTTCGCAGAGCTGAAAAGGAGATGATTATATTAAAGCGTCATAACACCAGCACCAGCGACGAGCAGATCCCAGAAGATTCAGATATTTCAGGAGACACCAGTGACATTGTAAAACAAAATGAGGAAGTGGAAGTTAAAGATGTTCAACCTCAGGCTACGAAAACTACAAGAAGTAAAATGTTGTGGACCATTTTCACTGCTGGTGCAGGTTTATTCTCAGATGGGTATATCAACAACTCTATCTCCACTGTATCCACTTGTCTTACCAGATTATACCCAGTTGAATATGCCGAGTCAAATGCCATTTCAAATGTATCGGCTATTGTCTTTGCCGGTACTGTACTTGGTCAATTGGTGTTCGGGTATGTCAGTGATTATCATTCCAGAAAGGCTTCCATGATAGTATCCACGCTGATTTTGATTCTTTTTGCCATATTGTGCTCTGGTTCATGGGGTTACAAAGGTTCGATCAATGGTATGTTGGCTGCTTTGACTCTGTATAGATTTTTTTTGGGTATTGGTATTGGAGGTGAATATCCTCTGGGTTCAGTTGCCTGCGCTGAACTGTCTGCTTTGTTACCACAGGGTAGGAGAAATAGATGGTTTTGTTGGTTTACTAATTTCATGATTGATTTTGGGTTTGTTGTCAGTGCCTTTGTACCAATGGTTATGTTATGGATATGTACACCAAAACATTTGACACCAGTTTGGAGAGTCACTTTAGGTCTTGGTGCTATACCTCCAATTTCATTATTCTTTATGCGTTTGAAATACGATGAAGGTGAACAATTTCAAAAATATAGATTTAAAAAAGTTAAAGTTCCATATTGGTCAGTTATCAAATTTTACTGGTTCAGATTAATCATCATTTCCATCTTGTGGTTTCTTTATGATTTCAGTGTTTACGCTTTTGGTTTATACTCTTCCACTATTTTAAGTCATGTTATTGGAGTTGATCCAATCACTGGAGAGGAAAACTTATATCAGAATTTTGGTTGGAACATTGTTATTAATTTGTTTTACATTCCTGGTGCCTTCTTTGGTGCTATCGCTGCAGATTATATTGGTCCAAGAGTTTCCTTTGTAAGTGGTGTTTTTTTACAAGCCATTATCGGTTTCATCATGGCTGGTTGTTATAAACAATTGGAGAATCATATAGCTGCATTTGTTGTCGTTTATGGTATCTTTTTAACTTTGGGAGAGTTTGGACCTGGTGATAACATTGGTGTATTAGCTTCCAAGACTTCAGCTACTCCAATAAGAGGTCAATATTATGGTATCTGTGCTGCTATTGGTAAAGTTGGTGCATTTGTAGGTACATATATTTTCCCAATTATACAAAGAAACGCCGGTGGTGCCGATACTTTGAAAGGTAAGCAACTGCCATTTTGGGTTGCTTCTAGTTTATGTGTCTTTAGTGCCATTTTGGCCTTATTCTGTTTACCTCCAGTGGATCAAGAAGCCGTTGAGAGAGAAGATCAGTTATTTTTGGATTATTTGACAAGTACAGGTTTTGATATTACACAATTGGGTTCCGAGGAATTTTTCGAACCTAATGCAGTTGATGACAGTTATTCGGAGGTGGAATTTATCAATGTAAACTCAAATCTGACAGTCCCAATTGCTGGTAAATATTGAAGTTGTATAAGGTATTATGTTATAATTTTACAAGTATTTTAAATTTGAGCATTCACACACTGACGCGTTCGTTATGTAGAAAAAAAAAATCGGTTTATCAAAATCAAAACAATCAACTATTGTAGAGACGGCTGGCCACACATACAGATGATATGAATTCCAACAGCAACAACAACAATAATAATAATAATATCGGTGGTAACAACCGGAAGTCGTTGGTATACACATCACGATCTACTTTGATTGGTTCGAATAACAGGAATGATGAAAGATTAGAAGCTGCAAGGAGACAGACTTTAGAGTTGGAGAAGATAGAACAGGAGATTACTTTGACTTTGCAAGAGATTGATAGAAATTTAGATAAGACAAATAAGATTATCGATGATTCTTTGATACCGGTGATTAAATCTTATTCCAAGAGTTCAAGAAGTTTATGGGAGAGATCCAAATTCTGGAAGAATTTTTTTGAGGATTCGGCAAATATTCAGATTGGAGGTGTTGAAGAGATGATGAGTAAATATAAACAGGAGGAAAATGAAGAGAAGAATGAGGAATTAGAAAAGATGATGATGGGAGCTGGTAGCGGTAGTGGAAAGGATAATGCACGGCTGTCGGTGACAAGCGCTACGCGAGAAGCCGATGTTGATGAAACCCACGGAGAGTCAACTGTTGGAGGTGAGAGCATTATTGCAAGATATTATAATCAAGTCAACGATCAAAGAGATCAACAATCATCTACCCTTATTAAATCGACTCCAAAGAAGAAGAAAAAAGCAGAACGGTATGAATCATCTCAATTACAACCTCCTTCTCAATTACAACCTCCTTCATCGCCTATAATATCCAATCATTTAAAAGACGGCAGTAATAATAACAACAATAATAATAATAATAATAATAATGAGGGAGATGGTAACAATTTGACAACATCATCAATATTTATCAATATGAATAAAGAAGAAGAAATAAATTTCCATAACGCTTATAAAATCAAATTGACACCAAACAAGAGACAAAAGAAGGGAATTTTTGATGATAGTCCAGATATTGCACCACCAAGATTGACATTATTTTCCCCCTCAAAGGGAAAAAGCCTGAATATTAATAATATCAATGATTCCACCCAGTTGACGGGTTCCCCACCAAAAATGATTGCCTTTGCCCGAAATCAGCAATTCGGAAATAAGACCCCCTCTAGAGTAGTGGCGGAGAATAAGACAAATGATTTGAAAGATATTGTTGGGGCTGATGATTCGTCCTTGCAGCAACTTCCACAACTCACAATAACTAGTAATCAACAGTTGTTCAAGCAGAATGGTATGATTGTTGATGACAGTAGTAGCAGTGTTATAGTGACACAAAAGCAGAAACCAAAACAACCTGAAGTGCTGAATAAAAAAGAGTTCGAATTGGATGCCATACTCGATAATAAATATGATGAGTTCAATAAGACCAACAATATCGACTGGTCAGATGATGATGATGAATAGTGGATATAGGTTATATGGAATAAAAAAGCCCCCAAAAGGAAAAAAAGCCCCCAAAAAAATCAATGTTGGTTTTGTGGAAAAAAATAAGAGTTAAAATAAGATGATAGAGATAGATACAAATAACATTGATAGAATTATTTACCAAACAAAATAGTTTAGATGGGGAACGCTATGTCACAGAGTTTTGCACCTGAATGTACCGACTTGAAGAAAAAGTATGATGACTGTTTCAACGGTTGGTATACAGAGAGTGAGTGTGGTTTTTTTTGGGGAACTTCTCTCATACTCTCTCGGTGAAGAGAGAAGAGAGACAGTGAACAGAGATCAATTGAAGACGACTAACACGGAGTTTCTAAAGAGTTTTTGAAAGGGTTGAGTGTAAGTAAGATAAATATATATATATATATAAAAAAAAAAATATGGCAATTGTATACTAATAACAGTGTTTAAATTTATAGTTACAAAACGAATGTGAAGATCTATGGTATGAATACAGAGAATGTATCGATGTGAGTGAAATTTTCTATTTTATTTTATATGTTAGAAAATACGTAATATTAACACATATTTATAGCTGCATTTGATTAAAAAGGGGATTAAACCAATGTTGGAAGAAGCACAGAAAGATGCACCATTTGAGAAAGGTGGAGTCTTGGATGAAGAAAAGAAGAAATAAACTTTAGATTGGTATGTAAATAAATTATTAATTATTATTTTTTTTTTAATTGAAAATCAAATTGAAGAAAAATATTGTTAGATAAACACATGTATTCATTAATTAAATTTGATAGAAATTAATACAGAAAGGAGATGTCACTTGTAGAAGAGATTTCAGCAAAAGAGAGACAATCTTTGAAGAGGCCATCTTCAATGATGTCAACACCAGATAGTTTGGACCAATCTGGCCCTTTGAAGAAGAATGGTCGTAAATCGAGATCAACTACTCAAAATACCAAGATCAATTATAATTTGGCAGCCTTGGAAGCTGCTGCTCATGGGGTTAATAATCAAGATGATGATGAATTAATAGTGACAAGGGAAGAAAAAAAAAATCAAAAGAGATTACAAGAGTTGGATCGTGAAATTTATAATGAACAATATCTGTCAAAAATTGAAATACCTAGGACAATACTACAACAACAACAACAACAACAGAAGAAACAAACTGCCACGGTAAAGAGAATACTCAACTCTAAAAAATTATTGAATAACTATCTCGATGAAAATGAATCACTTGCGATGAAGAAACTATGGTCCTTGCTTGAAGTCCCAACCAATAATATTAACAACCTTGCAGATGAAGATCATCAGATGAAAGTGCCCAAGTTGTTCATCTGTTCCATATGTGGTAATAAGTCCAAGTATAGATGTGTCAGGTGTCAAACACGATTCTGTAGTGTGAAATGTGGGACTATGCATAGTGAAACTAGGTGTAGTACGTATATTGGGTGATTGGATATATAAAATTGAGAAAATAAAAAATAACATATTACTGGACTCAAATAATGAATAATCAATGATACCTACAATTTTTTTCAAGAAACAGTAGAAGCGCTATGAAATCTCAAGGAATTTGATTAGTTTTACAGAAGAGGAAATTGCTGGACATATGAAAGGACTCATATTTTAAGACATAGAAAAAGACCAATACATGGAGTGTGTTGGTATCATACATAAATCACATAAATCAAAGAATAGTAGTAATTTTTTGTTTTTTTGTTTCATTTCGCATGGTAAGATACTGATAATAATAAATGATGATGAAAATATTTAACTAACTTATTAATCCTCTCTTCTTTAAAAAACTAGACACACACACACACACACACACACAATTTGAATGAACTGATATATGTACATGCATATGTAAATTTCTATTTGTCCCATACGTGTCAAGTTAATTCTAATTTATATTGATTGCTTCTTTTTGAATTATGGAAATAATATAATATTCATTTCGTATATTTTTTTCATTTAAATTTATTTATATAATAGTTAAGTAATTAATTGATTAATAACAAGTTTAATGTTCTTTGTGATGTCTTAAGTGGAAGTAGTACTCGGTACTGTAACCCAATAATAAGATACCAAAGGCTAAATGTAAAATTGGTACACCACTGGCATTGTCACCATCGAAATATTTGTTCTTGTATCTACCCATAATACCGGTCAGTTTTGGGAATGAAGCTTCACCTTGTGGTAATTTCTTGTAAAATGCAACAACTTGTTCCATTCTCTTAGCAGATGGATTTGAACCCAAGTTCTATAGTTATTTTATGTTAGTAAAAAACAATTGTTATTTATTAATTAATTAGATCAATTGATAATTTTGTATATGAATTTAAAGATTTTAATTGAGACAATGGGGAGCGAAAGAATTGATCAACTTACCTTAGCAGAGGCGATCTTTGGTGGGATCAAAGTGGATAAAGAACGTCTAGCAACAAATGACATGATGGCTGATGGATGGTATTTGAATTGCAATTGAGTATTGTTGTTGTTATTGAGCTGTTTTTTAACGGTTGGTCCTTTTTTTTTCCCTTTCTTCTTTGAATAAAATGAAGAAAAAAAAAGTTTTTGTTAATTGTCATTGGTGG